>VTPC01003155.1:151777-166833 GCA_011009095.1 Ignelater luminosus
TTATGTACAAATAACATTAATTAGACATTACAGGTAAAATGAATTTTGATCGCCTAGATCGGTTTTCTGTACGTCTGTGCGACGGCAACAAAATGAATTCAATAAATCCACAAGTAATAAAATGTAATTATAAGCCTCTATTACAGAGAACAAAATTTTTCAATCTTTTCTTCCTTTTGAAGATGATTTTAGCAATTTGTCGTTGGTATGGGAAAAATTCTTACATAATTTATACAATAGCATCAGAGGAAAATTCTCATTTTAAATTACTTCCAAAGCTTGGCTTAATCTGAATGTCAATTAGTGATAAATCTAATAAATAATTTCGTGGTAATTCAGAATTTATTATACAGCTTTTTACATAAATAATGTCGAGCCAAGCATAAAAAATCTAATTTCCTATATATTCTGAGTAATTAATTCTAATTTACTGTGCCACATTTGATTATAAAAAACTACTGGGACTGCGACATTAGTTATTTTCAAATATTGCACATTTAAATGGAATTAATAAAAATTAATATAATGTGTTGTTTAATTCTCTCAGTCAAACCAAGCATTATTTATCCATAACCTCACTTCTTCAATAATGTCGGAGTGAATTTGATACCAACTTCACAATTTTTTTATTTTACTTATGAACCGATGGAAATGAAATTTGTAAGTTGTTCATATTTTTCCACATTTTGAGGCGTACGCAGACTCGTCAGCACTTTATGTTCGTTTCACGTTACATCTGAAATGACATCAACTTTCTTAAGTTAAGGAGGTACAGGACCTCAGTGAAAATGATGAAAACATCATGAAATTTTGAGGATCAATAAAAATATTTATAATATATGTTGTCTGAAAATTTTAGCGACCTAGGGTTCAGTTTTTTTTTTAATAAGAAATATTAAAAATAGCCAATTTAACATTATAACAGCATATCAGACCCCACCCGTACCTCTATATATCAATACTGTTAGCTATGAAAAAATGGTGACACTGCTCTGAAAAACATGTGCATAAGAAAAAATTTTTCGAAATTATTGAAAAAAAAATTATGTCAAGAATTCTTATTTATAAAAATAATTAACTTTAAAAAACACTAATTTTTAAAAAGCAGTCAGCCATAGTTAATGTGGGTTATGTTGACGACAACGTCGGAACGGCAGATTAAGAGGGAAATTCAAAATTCAAGGAGATCGTATTTCAAAAAATAAATGTTGGAAGTTTTTAAAAAACTTTTATTATACATTATAAGACATAACAAAATTAAATAATAATTCGTAATAAATAAACTATTGCCCAATCTTTTTAATATTGCAAAATAATTAAACGTTTTATAAAATTGTAGTTTTTAAATTTTTCAAACAATTCAATAGGTTAGTGATAATTTTTTTTTGACTTAGACACTGGAACTTTCTTTTTTGTCCAGATTTGTGCTGTGCAATCCGTTGGTTATAAATTTTTTCAGTGACTCGTTTACCTTTCAAAAAATAACGTTTTTTTTCTTCGTTCATTTTTTAGTGCTTTCAAGAATCCTGTTAAATAAATTTCATCTCTGCTTTATTTGTCAACATACACATTTACGAATCACCAACACAATATAATACAGTGGACGCATGCGCAAACACGGTTAAAGTTGTTACGCTGCCGAATTTTTTATTATTTTTAAAAAAATATTTAATAATAAAAAATTAATTATTTCATGTAAATTTAATAGTAATTATGAAACATTTTGTAATGATTTGATAATTACATACGTAAAAGAATAATTTCAACAAGCCAAAAGTCATTTAATCACAAGTTGAAATATTAATTTTTAAAAGTACAATCCCGAAAAAAGTTTATCCTCTCCATAGTGCATACTAATTATAGACACCTACCGCGGAGCAAACTTTTTAAATTGACTGACGTCCTGTACCTCCTTAAATGAGATACATCGAATATCTTGACATATCTAACTGTCTCTATCTATCTTTCTAAGCACTCTTGTTTTTTCCGCCAAAGACTGGTTCTATTCAGTATGTAACAATGCAACAACGTCCTTAGACTGCATGTACATAAGCTCTAATTTATTATTTCGTTCGTTCAAACTTGGTCATGTACAGGGACACTCCATTGTTGTTTTCATGAGAATTTCGGAATTCGCAATAAGATTGTATTTTGGGAAACTAGCTTAATGTGTCAATCTTGTAAGATTTTTACGTATTCAGTAATGAGTTGTCTCCAAAGACAGTCTTCGAAAACCGCTTTCATTATTATATTTGTATTAATACTGAAAATCCGGAAATCCAAAATTTTCTTTGAGAGGATTCTATGCGCAAACTATAGCACACATAGAAAGGATTCCAGATAATGCAACCGTATTCTATTGTAGATCTAACTAATAACAGTATAATGTCTGAACATTATTAAATGTATTACAAATGAAAACAGCCAAGTTGATTTATTTTTATATTTATTTATTTACATGATCTAGTATGATATACATGCTGCAATTAAAAGTTATGCTATGCTAAATTAGTGCCAGTGAAAAGATAATAAACAAAAGAGGTCCTAGTGTACTACCCGGAAAAAACCTTAAGTGAGTCAAATACAAATTCATTGCAATATAGAACCAAGCTTCTACTATGTCAAAAATATATAGAAAAGAGTTAATGAACGTTTTTGTAAATTTAGTTGTATATTGCCACTAGAACGGTTAGTTACAATCAATTTGGAATCATTCTCAATCTCTATTGATTGAACAATAGCTTGCCGATTTGGTAACTGTTTCCGCAAAGTAATAACATCCAGAAATGAATCATCATATTATAAGAGGCGTTCTCAGAAGTAAACAAATTTCTCTTGGGACTACTTTTTGAACTTACCCCTAAGAAAGTTCCTTATCATAGGCATATGAATCGTATATTTCCATCACGGAAATCCTTTTTCCAATATGAATTTGTATTCGGTGTACTTCTTACTATTGATTGAGCAGAGACTAATATCAGGATGAACACCTTCAACGTTTTTAAAATGATTTAAAATTAATCGAGTTGAGCAGTCAGTTGCTTGTTGTTTTTTATTTTTCCCATTAGCAGACGATCTTGTTCTGCGCTTCCTGTTTTAATTCAATGTTTGCATGATCAAATTTGGGTAAATTAAGACTACTGTTGATGAATAAAGTCATCTTAGAGACATGTCTGTATTTGCTCACTTTCTCAATGTTTCATTTGCAACCTTGCGAAATGGTGTGTTACTCCAAAATACAAAACTAGGTTTCATGAAGTCTTGAGAGATCTTTTTGTGACACAAAAAGAGAAAATCCAAAATATACTACATGTCACGCTATGAATGCGCTTGGTTTATAAAAGCTTTACAAAATACTTCTCGGTATTTTTTCTTGCAGCTTTTCTGATAGTCTCTGTAAACATTTTTCTCGCTGCGTAACTAGAGACCAAGCAAAGAAAACACTAGAATTTTGAAAGTTACAATGCAACATAAAAACATAATAAACTGCTCAAAGATCAAATGAACTAGCGATATTTTTGGTATTCAAAAAACATCAGACTTTCTGTTTTGACCCTCCTTTACTTACGTAAACGACAAGGCTGACTATTTATATTTCCTAGATTTACATAATTTAAAATAGTTTCAAATAGAAATTTAAGACTATTTTATTAATGTGAGTAAAATCACATGTTAAGCATTTTACATGAATAATAAAAGTAGGACAGAAAGTTCACGTAAATATATTTTCGATTACTCTTATAGTCACTAAAATTTAAACATTAATAATAGTCAAGCTAGAATAAACCCCCCATTAAAAGCTCGTTTGATGCTATTACTAAGAATTATACTATTTTCTAATGCCAGTTGGGTGTATGCTCAATAATCATTATCATTTAAAGGTATTTATACAGGGTGTTTAAAAAATCCGTACCGCTACTACAAGGAGAGAATGTTTAGAACAGGTTAGAAAAAAACATCTGGGAATGCAAAGCATAACCACAACGAACTCCTGTTTTGTTACTTTTTTCAAATTTAGGCGGCCATTTTGACCATGTTCCCGAGGTGAAATCAAAAAACTAAAAGTACACGTTTTTCTTATTATTGAATGTAAAATACGATTCTATAGTATAAAAATATTTTTAAAAATTCAGTACGACTCCTTCAAAGTTCGTTGATAATAATTCGAGATGCAGCCACTGAAAAACCAAATAATCTTGATTTTGAAATTTATGTGTAGTAAGGCGACAGAAAAGTTACTTTTATGTTTCTCATGCATTGTTTTCAGGTAAAATCGAATATTTTGAAATGGTTCAAAGTTAAAGTTTCATTTAACATTTCATATTCTTTGATCACCCTGTATCTCCAAACAGAAAATTTCTACTAAGTACTACACGCTCTGTAATAGCATATATTCTGGTACACCTAACAAATTTTGTAAAAAAGAGATATTACATTTTATGTTTAATAGGAGCTGAACAAACGTGTGTATGGTATGACTTATTTGGTATAATGCACTGGTTTGATATTTATTATGTCTTTTAGATAAGGTTACTCTTATTAGAAATTAATCATCTAGGAAAACTACGTCAAATATAAATTCTTGTAATTAACAAAAGATGTTATCAATACAAATATGTATTTTCAATTGGTTGTTGTACATGTCAGCTTTATTTTTATTGTTGATATTATTTAAAGACCACAATTCTAATTAATATCAGCATCATACGTTAATACTCTTGAGAATATTTTAAATAGATACAATATGAAAAATTAATTTCAAATGCACCAAATTAGGCTTAGTTGGTGGACTTTAGTTGTGACGTAGGTTAGGAATTCTATAATGCTGTTTACTTTGTTTGGCTCTGATGTATCACGTCATAGAATTGTCATGCACAACTCCAAACTACTAACTGACATTGACCCCGGAAATATTCATTCAACATCTCGCCGATCCACTTGCCCTGATAACGTTTTTCGATAGAAGATAGTCATTTACGAATTTTTTCGTATTCTACAAATTTTCTCTTTTCACTATTTTAACGAAGTTTTTCATTGTACGTCGCGGTTGGACTAATCCCTGAATGTCAAATTCTCAATAATGTGGAAAAGGACGCCTCGCTCTTATCTGCTCTTCACCAGAACAGTCACAACATATCAATCGATCTATTTTATAATTTATTTAATCACAAAAGGAAAGGCTACTTTCATAGGATTCTTTCATGTAGGATACTTCGAGATTCCAGATACGTGTCTCCGTTTAACCGCTGTGGTAAAATAAATGGTCCAAACAATGCGTCTCCTAAAATGCCACACCACACATTAATAGAAAACCGCTATTGAAATTTATTTTCTCTAATCAGGTGAGGATTAGCGTCATTCCAATAATGTACATTATGAAAATTTAAGATACCGTCTCGCGTAAAACGACACTCATCTGTAAACAGTACTTTCTCTACAAATTCCTGTTGCTGCATTGTTTTTTGTTGAAACCGCTCACAAAATGTTCGTCTCCGTGCAAAGTCATTTTCAGTGAAATGCTGAACCCGTTGTACGTGATAGGGATGTAATAAGTACACTTTAATATCCGATGCGCTGTTGTTTGGGAAACGTTCACGTCGCGTGCGATACCGCGGATACTTATTGTAGGATCTTCATTAATCAAATCTAATACATCTTCCGCTTGAAGAAAGTGTGGTGCTCGTTCTTGTCCACGGCCTTCATATGTTGCGACGGTGCTACCTGTATCACGAAGTCGTTGTATCGTTTGCAGTATTGTATTCCGCGAAGGCCGTCTTCGTTGTGGAAAACGATCGGCGTACAGTCGTTTTGTCGCTTCTACATTATAATGACATTCTCCATACATTAAAGTTATATCGGCCAACTCTTGAGTGGAAAACATCTCGCTCACTTTAAATTTTTTCACACCTTGTCACTCTCAGGAAAGTCAAAGACCGACTGATTGTGACAACATGTTCCGACCCTTACATATGTAAATAGCTACCTGCCAATGACAAGGAGGGTCAGTCAACCCCTATCGATTTTTACTTAAGTAAAAGTATGACAGCAGGACCGGCTTGGCTTAGCAATTAAATTTCAAAAGTCTTTTTCTCGGAAACTATGCAATTTTTACCTACCTTTTTTTATCGCAAATGTATGTACTATCACACCACTATCCACCTTTAAGAGGATACGCTTTATTTCAGAATCACCCTGTATATTCCTACATAACAAAAAATACCTTTATAGAACCTGCAAAAATTGTACATATTTAATGAAAAATATAGGATGCTATATTTTCTTTTCTTCTATTATTCTTTTCGCAAAAAGTTGTCATGCAAGACAAATTAATGAACACCTCATGCACGCTACTACTGATATTATGCAAGAAATAAAAACGTCACTTGCATGTCTTAAATCTTTCCTTCAAAATAACATTAATGGCGCCTCATAATAATCAATCACCGATGCAAGAAAACTACTTATGGTGAAGCTACACTGACCTAATTATTCCTGGAAAAACGGGATGCTAATATTCAGTTTTATTAATCATTATGGGTGATTAATTACAAATTCCCTTCTCCAAGCATTCAAATCAATTCATTATTAGTACGGAGAGTGTTTTAACTAAATTTCAACTTCTAAATTAATGATAATAGTTCTCAACGTTATATCACGCACAATTAATACGATATTATTTAAGGATGCAATAATATTTCGTATACGTTGTTTCTGATTTTTGTCATAGTTGATTTTAAGCACAAAGCAAGTTATCAGCTAGCCCCTGCGGCAATTCAGTAAATACCGCAGTTCTGGCTCGGTAAATGGGTCACATCTAGGGTTGACGACCTTTCACCTAATTCGCATTACACCCCAAACAGCTCGCGCGATTCGCGAATTCTCTTTTATATAAACCATTTCACTAACTCTGTTATACTTGAATCAATATGCTCTCCGCTTTCTCTCTAAAATCTCAATTCTTTATGTCGCCTTGCGTGTATATGATTTTCTGCATATTTTTTAATAACTCAAAGTAACACAGACACAGACGAAAACAGTAAATTAGAAAATTCTCTAAATTAAAAGATTAAAAAAACATTAAAAAAGAAAGTTGTTTTGGAATATTTCTGTTTATTATAAGATAATTAATATTTCTTGAAAGTTAATAGAAAGGCAAAAACTTAATATACATAAATGCAAATTTAAAGGTTATTATTATACAGGTTATAAAAATGTGACCATACGGTTTCAATGTTTTAAATATACACTAACTACATACAAGATGTCCCATTTAAGGTTGGGATATTTAGGGTCTCAGAATGGTCAAAATTGGGTGTCGTAATTTCGAGGAAAACAAACGAAGCATGATTCGTATGACAAATCAAAAATTAGTTCTGGAATCTAGAAATACATATCTATGTTGTACCATAATTTTCTTACAAAAATATATGCTCTAAACAACAGAAATAATTAATACATATTACGAAGCATGTGACATCATTTATAAAAAGTAGCAAATTTATTTTCGTACAGAAACGCAATTCAAACAGAATAAAATACCTTTACGACAAAGAATAGGCTATGTACTTTATGAATAAAATTTTTAGTCAACACTTGGCCCACTAATTTTGCTAATCTCGGGGAAATTAACAATTCGTAACTTTCATCTAAAATGGTTGGAGTGCATTTCACCCTGACTTATCTAAGACGCATAATTTGCAGGGAATTAACATTTTTCAAACCCGTTTTACATTGACTATTATGCTGTAGATGTCAGTGCAGCGTTTAAGTTTCTAAAGAGCCCCGCCTTCAAAGGGGTAATAAAATATATGTATTTTGCTTTTGTGGTAATTACAATTAGAGATATAATTTTCGCATTCAAATCAGCAATTATTTTCTTTTATTTATTTGCTAAAAATGGTTATAATCCTGGAAGTATTAGTTATTTTTTGCTGCAGAAAAAATTAGACGATTGGTTTACAAAATTTGAGTTTGTGTACCTCTAATTCAAATTTGAAATATTATCTCTCTTAATGCGTTCTACCAGGTGTATACCTATGAAATAAGACTTTCAGCTATTAGACCACAGATGTCGCTAGGAGTATTTTTAAACTGTCCCAAATGTCTTATTTTTTTCGTCTGTCATCTGTCAACAATATTCAATTCATTGTTTGTGATGTTTCATACAACAACGCATTTTTTTCGCTCTTAAAAATGTCGAATTTCGTGCCTTCAAACTACGATTTGCGGACATCGTTGATTTTCTGTTATCAATTGAAGAAAAACGCTTCTCAAGCTCATCAAATGCTTATAGAAGCTTACGGTGGACATGCTCTAAGCAGAGCACAGTGCTTCAGGTGGTTTGAAAAATTCCGAAGTGGTGATTTTAGCGTGGAGAACGAGGAACGTGGCCGGCCACCGAAAAAGTTTGAGGACACCGAATTGCAAGCATTGTTGAATGAAGATGATGGTCAAACGCAAGAAATGATGGCAGAGCAGTTGGGAGTGACCCAAAAAACCATTTGCAAACGTTTGAAAGACATGGGCATGATTTTAAAGGTCGGAAGATGGGTGCCGCATGAACTGACTGAAAGGCAGCAAGAGAACCGAAAAACCACTTGTGAAATGCTGCTCTCCCGGTTCAAAAGGAAGTCTTTTTTGCATCGAATCGTTACGGGTGTATTTCTCCAATCCCAAGCGTAAACGATCGTATGGTCCGCCCGGCCACAAGCCAAAATCAACGGCCAAACCAAATCGCTTCGGCCGCAAGGCAATGCTGTGTGTTTTCTGGGATCAGCATGGTATGATTTGGTACGAGCTATTAAAACCAGGTGAAACAGTTGACGGTGCACGCTACCAACGACAATTGGCCGATTTGAACAGCGCTATACACCGAAAACGCCCAGAATATGCCGATCGGCGTCACAAAGTAATTTTTCTTGATGACAATGCACCACCACATCGAACAAGAGCGACCCGGGAATTGGTGGAGACGTACGATTGGGAACCGCTGGTGCATGCGGCTTACTCACCAGACTTGGCGCCTTCCGATTATCATTTGTTTGCATCGATGGGCCACGCACTTTCCGAGCAGCGCTTCAATTCTCACGAAGAAGCCAAAAAATGGCTCGATGATTGGTTTGCGGCCAAAGACGGACAATTTTTTTGGCGCGGCATTCACAAATTGCCTGAGAGATGGGTAAAATGTGTCGCTAGCGATGGCTATTATTTTGAAGATTAAATTTGTAACCATTTTTTGTTAATAAACGTTTAAAATTGAAAAAAAAAAGTCTCATTTCATAGGTATACACCTATGTATATAAGACACCCGTAACCATATTTCGGTTTTGGTGTATCAAGAAACAGGTAGACAGGGACAGAGAGAACAGGGACGCTCAAACCACACGTGTGCAAGGGATGTAACGCACATGGACGGCATCTCCGAATAGGCAAGCATTTCTGAAGTTTTTAATAAATTGGAAACGAATGCAATTTAAATAGATAATGTATTTATTGTTATATGGTATTTATTCTTTGGTTTTAGACCGTTCTAAAATATTATTAAAAATTTTTTTATATACTTGTTAGCAATTATTTTGTTCACCCAAACGTTTCGAAATTCTTATTTCTGATTTCATCTTTAGTGTTTCTCAAAATCATCAGTTCTATGTTTTGTCATTAAATAAATAAAGTTAAAACTTAATTAACCATGAAAATTGTATGAACATAATAAAAGGCTTAGCAAGTACATATGTAAAAGAAATGTTATTCATTTTTTAAAACGACTTAAAACCAAAGAAAAATAATCTCATACAAAACCTACGTATAAAATTCCTGCAACTACCTAATCAAAGAAGAACCTTATTTACTTTTTGTTTAGAGTATCATAAAATAAACAATTCTTCTATCAATACAGTGAGCAGATGGAAAATGTCAACGGAAATAAAAACATGAATGTAGAAAATGCTGATGAATATATGCAAACAGATAGCGCTAACAGTGATAAGACAGAAAAAAACCCAAACATCCATTCAGTCGAAATCCAAAACAGCAGATATTTTGATTTTATTAGTGGTTGATATGTAAATCCATTGTTCCTTTCCAATCTTTGGGGCTCGTAAGCTGAAAGTAAGACTTTTGGTAGGGAATACTAATAGAAATAGAGATTTATGAACTAAGGGTGGTAAGTGTCACTTTTTAGTCAAGAATGTAGTTTGCAAGACGAAGCCCGTAGGGCTGAGGTTTGCAATAATTCGAGACAAACAGTACAGCCCGAAGTGCATACAAGATTTTTCGTCATGCTTGCATATCATTCAAAAATTTACTAGTATAAGATTTGGTGATTTACTGAACGACATTATGGCATGTACAAATCTATTAGTTTATCATGCCGCTAGTTTAGTAAAAAATATGACCACTAACACTGCCGAAAACTACAATTCCGTCTTGGAAAAATTTATAGGTGGAAAAAGAATAAACTTTTCCAAAACAGGGAATTATGAAATGAGATGTCACGCGGCTGCAATTTTTTTAAATAGTGGTGGCAATAAATAACTGAATAAAACTGCATATGAAATCATGAGTATTTCTCAGTTAACACTGCAGCAAAATAATTCAGCTGTATGGTTTGAGGAACGCAGAAAACGAATAACTGCTTCCTCGTTTGGAAAAGTCTGTAAGATGAAACGGACAACAAATCCAAAAAATACCATAAAATATTTAATTAATAGGATCAACAGCACAAAGGCAACTAACTATGGGATAGACAAAGACTTCGAAAGTAGAAGTGGTCTAAAAGTTGAAGAATGTGGTTTCTTCCTCGATTATGAGGATTGTTATATCGGAGCAACACCTGATGGTTTAATAGGTAGTAATGGCATAACTGAAATTAAGTGTCCTTATAGTGCACGATTTTCAACTGTAAAAGAAGCCATCTAGAATAAAACCATAAAATTCGCAACTTTAACTGCCGATGACAAATTATATTTAAAAAGAAATGACAACTACTATTATCAAGTCCAATGCTAGTTGCATGTAACAAGAAGAGACTATTGTTATTTTATTTGTTGGACACCAAAAGAATTTTTGTTCGAGAAAACCTTACGAGATGACCAGTTTTTTGCTAAATGTAAGAAAAAAATTGAGAAATTTTACTTTGACCATTATTTACCGGAATTATTAAAATTAAAATATAAAGTATGAATAAAAATTATAATGGGAAATGGTGTATTTTTGAATTATTAGTACGTGATAAACTCGATACAAACTTTTATATTTCTTAGAATACTGCAGTAGATAGTACGCATATGGAGCGGCAAATGGAAATTATACGACGATACATTTATTCTTATTATTTTATATGAATGTATTACGCTTCGTTCAAACGGATTTCCTTATACTCTTCCTAGTCATTTTCGTCAGAAGTTCAGTTCATGGGATTCTTTTGCATGGTCAATATCTAACAAAATGACACCGAAACGTCATCTCAAACATTTTAACATTAAACAAAAAAATTAAAATTTTAAAAAAAGTCGAAAATGGTATTAAGAAAAAAACCATTGCCAAAGAATAGGAAATACCGCCTAGTACATTATCTGCTATTATCAAAAATTACATCCTACCGATCAAGAAATCGTAGATAGTGTGGGTTCAACTGTTACTCAAAACGAAGACCAAGAAAACAGTGATGATAACGACACTGAAGAAGCTGCGCCAACTAGACCTTCACATCGGGAAATTCAAAATGCCTTCAACACACTGAAGAACTTTATTACGATGGAAGAAAATTAGTGAAGATTGAAACATTTTATGAAACTATTTGTATCAAAAAAATATCCACCAAAACCTAATCACTGATTCATAAAAATATTTTCAAACAGGAAACTAACAAATCACTGATTATTTTCATAAAAAATAAAATTTATATGTATGTATCAATTTTATACGCAATTACATATGAAATAATATTTTTATACTCTGCATTTAATAAACTATGTAATTTATATGTATTAAAGGGCAATTGCATATAAAAAAAATTATTTTCCGTAACTAGTATTTTCTATAACTCGAACTAATATTTGGATTTCGAGTTATGGAGGTTCCACTGTAAATTATTTTATAAATGTTTGTAAAAAATAAATATCGTACGTTTTGCAAATGAATAAGTAGTAGGTATTTCTTGAAGAATTGTATTCGTAAAGAAATTTGTTTACATAAGATAATTTTTTGTATTCGTTTTGTGAGGTACATAAACCGAAATGCGGTATATAACTAAACATATAAACATTTCATGTATGAAAATAATAAAAAATATTTACACACCTTTGGAGAATTAATTTCTTATCTAAAAAAACATAATGTCCGCACGACTGTAATGATAAGGGACACTATATTCTATGCGTAATAAAAATAATAAGATTTCGAAAACAATTTACAATTTCTCGGGTCGGAATGTTCTAATGCATTCACTTCTTGCATCGGCCGTCTGAATGGTATTGCTTATATTACGGGAGTTGTAAAATCTAAATCCTCAAATAACAAAAACAGATTACTGTCGGTAGAAAATAAGAATTTTTCAGATGTACACAGAACCAGATGAATATTGTAAACTACGTTTCTATGAGTTACGAAGAAGCGAATTAGACACCTTGAATGATTCAGACGAAGACGCATAGCATGACGGTAATGTAGCTAAAGAGGGATGTAACAATAATACGTTTAACAACTTCAAACTTATTACGTTTAGTCAAATAACTCTGTAACACACAAAAATTTCGAATAAGTTTAAAATGCGAGGATAGTTCGCCCTTAAGCAAATTTCTACAACTGCACTTTTAAATTTAGAATAGTACTTCTACTAGTTAAAAGGGTTCAGCATCTCTCGCCACAAAATTTGCTTTCCTTATTTATAGGTACTTCTCTTTTTACAAAAACCCAGCCTAAAGCATTTCTTCATTAACTCCATTTATAAAGCTGGGACAAAAATCCAAAAAGAACTGTATTTGACACTAGATTCTCAATTAATTTCATTTTGCCATATACAGAGTGTTGCATGTATGGGTGACACAATATCACTTTTTATCTTAAATAGGATGGCATTAATGTTTTTACATATTTGGATTACCCATGGTCGATATAGCGTTTGCCATATCTACGATGTATCATTTAGCAATTGTTTCAATTAAACCAGAGGTTTCTCGTTTTGCGGGTTTTAAATTAGTGGACAGTGGTTCACAGACTGCTTGAGTTACAGAACTTGTTTCTTATACAAGTGTCAAGTTAGGTTTACAGCTAATCCAAAATGGATTAGTTTACAACATTATCCATCTAGGTAAAAACAAAATGCTGATCTGGGAGACACTTGGAAGAGACAGTAGAATTATTTGCCTTTTGATTTCTTTTTCGACATTGTTATTTATTTTCTCATTTCTAAAATGTTTACTTTAAAATATGACTGGCTGAAAAGAATGAAATTGGGTAAATTCCAACAATTGCTGTAACATTCTTTCAACGAATAAAGTATATCTAGCTTCTATTATAAGGTATGCATTTCAAAAAATTAGAAAATAAACAATAGTGTACTACCCAAGAAAACAACTCTGTAGAAACGTCAAAAGCAAATAATTCTATCGTTTCTTACGAAATGATACCCAGGATCAGTGTTTGTTTTTTACTTAGATGTGATAATAAAAGTCTCAATACTTGGAAAGTAAAAACACTAGAACACTATAAAAACAAACCTTTATTGTACTTCTGCTTTCCATAGTGGTCATAACTGTTTTAGATCGTGTCCACTTGTGCACAAAACCTTCAAACAAACAAATTGCAGTAACATACACAATCTCTCAGAAAAGAAATCCACATCAAACAAAATTTCTTTATGAATGCTACCATATAATTTAAGAAATTTCTAGATACATCCTGTATACATAGTACAGTGAAACCGAGACTTTTGGCGCCAAATTGAACAGATATTACGTAGGCACGCTATTGTATACAGGGTGATTCTGAAATAAAGAGTATCCTCTTAAAGGTGGATAGCGGTGTGATAGTACATACATTTGCGATAAAAAAAGGTAGGTAAAAATTGCATAGTTTCCGAGAAAAAGACTTTTGAAATTTAATCGCTAAGCCAAGCCGGTCCTGCTCTCATACTTTTACTTAAGTAAAAATCCTTGTCGTTGGCAGGTAGCTATTTACATATGTAAGGGTCGGAACATGTTGTCACAATCAGTCGGTCTTTGACATTCCTGAGAGTGACAAGGTGTGAAAAAATTTAAAGTGAGCGAGATGTTTTCCACTCAAGAGTTGGCAGACATAACTTTAATGTATGGAGAATGTCATTATAATGTAGAAGCGACAAAACGACTGTACGCCGATCGTTTTCCACAACGAAGACAGCCTTCGCGGAATACAATACTGCAAACGATACAACGACTTCGTGATACAGGTAGCACCGTCCCAACATATGAAGGCCGTGGACAAGAACGAGCTCCACAGTTTCTTCAAGCGGAAGATGTATTAGATTTGATTAATGAAGATCCTACAATAAGTACCCGCGGTATCGCACGCGACGTGAACGTTTCCCAAGCAACAGCGCATCGGATATTAAAGTCGTACTTATTACATCCCTATCACGTACAACGGGTTCAGCATTTAACTGAAAACGACTTTGCACCGAGACGAACATTTTGTGAGTGGTTTCGACAAAAAATAATGCAACAACAGGAATTTGCAGAGAAAGTACTGTTTACGGACGAGTGTTGTTTTACGCGAGACGGTATCTTAAATTTTCATAACGTACATTATTGGAATGACACTAATCCTCACCTGATTAGGGAAAATAAATTTCAATGGCGGTTTTCTATTAATGTGTGGTGTGGCATTTTAGGAGACGCATTGTTTGGACCATTTATTTTACCACAGAGGTTAAACGGAGACACGTATCTGGAATTTCTAGAAAACAGGTTGCCAGATATGTTGGATGATACACCTCTAGAAACTCGTAGGCATATTTATAACATGCATGAAGGAGCCCCTCCGCATACTAGCGTACGTGTGCAGGGCTATTTGAACGA
>VTPC01003156.1:0-38298 GCA_011009095.1 Ignelater luminosus
TAAAGCAGTACTTCGTTCGTTTTGCTGACAATACAAAGTGTATTTAGTACAATTAACAAGAACAAACTGTTTCAACTCATGTGTGCAAATTAGTTCCTTTGCTAGACCGTTTGAGTTACAGTTAATTAAACTAACAGAACAGTTTCTCAATTCTAAATTAACCGTAAACATTCATGACAGAATCGAGTCTCTATTATATAATTCGAATCCATCGCGGAATTGTCTGTAAACGGCGACATCATAGGAAGTCCTTATTGACATTCTATTGAGGTGAAGTGGCAATCACAAGGCAATTTACTACATACACCTAAATAATGGTTGCAGGCAACGCTTTATTAAACGAATCGATTAAACAATCCGGCTATTTCGTCCGCTGTTATTACGATTGCAAATCAAACTGCTTGATATTGTAAGCTCGAGCTGTAAAACGCGTCTCGTCTTTAATTAACCATTAACTGTAGTTTTTAATTTTATTTTGAGAAAATTGCAGTAACACAGCGAATGCAATTAAGGACATTTGGTCTCGTATTAAAACATTTCCAAGGTTTAGTTCATTATTGTTCTAAAAAACAAGCCAGTATAAATGCATTACATGCAAAAATGACTTAATAAAAAAAATAAGGGTTTCCTTTATGTAAATAATAGTCGATACTACATGCATTAGATGGGATTCTAAAATCTATACACGCAAGGTAAAATGTGTTTTAATGAGTACATAAGTTGGGTGTATGCTAATTTAAAGGGGTGTGCTGTTCTTTACCAACTCTACTAAGAAATGCTTCACCTTTCTCGACGTTTTAATTATGTAATTTGAGTTATTGTCATAGTTCTGTAAAACATTAAATCCTCATTACTGGAATTCCATTTGTAATATGCATGTTGCATGTTTTACTTGTAAGTATGCAAATCATCTTCATATTTACTACGTTACAGTTCGCATAAAAATCTAATTAGCTGTTAATAATTTAGTTATTAAGGGAAATTTGCAACATTAACAAAGGTACGTTTTTTTGATTTTTATTTATAACTAAATACGTTTGTAATTTCTGAATTCATCTTTTACTTTAAAATTTATTAGATACCGACTTTCACTTAGCACCTTATAGAGAACCTCAACAGCCTAATGTAATCAAGACAGCTCTTTAATTATTGAAAAAAATCGGGTATATGCAAACTAAAGTACTGATACTTAAACCCAAAGTGTAACCTGTCAGATGTTATATAAAATCATATAACTCGCTCGTTGTAAGAAACTATGAAGCTCTATCAATATTCATATTATAATTTATACAAACCCATTTTCACTTATATTAACGCAAAGCAAAAACCATAATATTTGTTATCAAAAATTTTGTTTGTAACGAGAATTGGAAGAGCACCATAAAAAATTATTCAGAAAGAAATATTATTTTATATACTTTGGACAAGAACAGTATTATAACTAAATTGGACCACTTGGATCAGTTACTGCGGCACAACACAGAGGTCCCAGAAATAAGCTAGTCGAATATTTGAAACCTAAATCAGACCTATTATATAATCTCGAGCTCTTTACAAGCTGCTCAAACGTAATTTCCAGCTACGTCAACAGTTAAGGGAAAACGGAAAAAACGCGAAAAATCTATTTGATCAAGAAAAATCCATTTTTTGTCAGAAGTGAGCACAACAAAACCTAAAGTTTTTCACCTAGAATTTCGAGCTTAGTCTCCTAATTTCGAGCTTTTTACGAACTGTAACATGCTATCTTTCAAATGTTTCTAGCCCCCTAAATTTTCCGAAAATTCAAGAAAAATTGATTTTTGCTCAGAAGTTAGCACACTTGATTAATATGTTGATTCTATGAATAAATTTCACATTTGCGTAAAAAATTAAAATTCAAGTTTGGGTGCTGGAAACATTTGAAAGATAGCATGTTACAGTTCGTAAAAAGTTTGAAATTATGAGACTAAGCTCAAAATTCTAGGTGAAAAACTCTAGGTTTTGTTGTGCTAACTTCTGACCAGAAATCGGTTTTTCTTGAATTTCCGGAAAATTTGGGGGGCTGGAAGCATTTGAAAGATAGCATGTTACAGCTAGTAAATAAACAGCTCGGAATTATAAGACTAAGCTCGAAATTCTAGGTGAAAAGCTCTAAGTTTTGTTGTACTAACTTCTGACGAAAAATCGATTTTTCTTGAATTTCCGAAAAATTTGCGGGGCTGCAAGTATTTGAAAGATAGCATGTTACAGCTTGTAAAAAGCTCGGAATTATGAGGCTAAGCTCGAAATTTTAGGTGGAACACTCTAGGTTTTGCTGTGCTTACTTCTGTGGTTTAAGCTAGTGAGAAAGATTTTTCGCGTTTTTCCGGTTTCCCTTTAACTGCTGAAATAGCTCGAAATTACGTGTAAACAGCTCATAAAAGGCTCAAAATTATGTACTAGGTCTGATTTAGGTTTCAAACATTTGACTAGCTTATTTCTGGGACCTGCAAGGGAGATTCTTACAAAGATGTTGGAGGTGGAACGAAGTATCGGATAATTACAGTTTGGGGAATCTTTAATATAAGCTCCTTCTACGATATTTCCTTTATTTCTTTTAGAATTTTGCGCATTAACTGCTCGAACTTGTTCACCGTCATATTGGTATCATAATTGAAGACGCAAGTGGATGAAGGATTCATGTCACAAATAGTTTATTTTGAGAAAACAGCCTCTAAAGTTTTCTAAACAGTACTTTTTTGTGTTACAAAAAAATAAAACAAATTAAGTGGGGTTTAATAAACTTTTATTATAGAATTTTAGAAACATATGAGAAAAAGAAAATTAAAACCAACTTTGGAACAGAAGTAAAAAAAAAGTCACATATATCCTTTATCAACTAAGAAAATTAAACATATTAGAATTGACAATAAATGAAATAAGGATTTATGTCTCGTTTTTATAAATTATTTTGGGCTTTATGTAGTCTTCCTTGTAGTTTTTCTGGTTTTTGGTTGAAAGTTTTTATTTTCGAAAATAATGTTTTCATAAAAATATTTGAACTCATCGTCAACGTAGACTATTTGATCTTGTAAATTGGAAAGCTTTTCATCAGATATCTTATTTTTCTTTTCTTTAATATGGGCTAGAGTGCAATTCTCTGATGCAACTTTTTGGCATCCAGATTTCAAAATATTTACCTGTAAGAAAGGTGTGTGTTCATCTAAAGTATTTTTATACGAATATGATCCATATTCAGCAACACGAACCTATTTGATACTATCTCGAAAAGGCACTGATTCATGTAGAATATTTTTTTTTCTGTTAATCAAATGAAGTTTTTCGGATATCTCGTCAATTATCTTAAAATGATGTTTCATATTAAATACTACCGAGTTTTTGACACTAGCAGATTTTATGATTGTTCTGTACGTTTCAGGGGTATAAATATTTTCATACTTTCGTAATACTTTTTCAATACGGCCAAAGTCTCTATCCGAGTCCAGATATGAATGGCCTGCTTCTGGAAATTTATGATCGATAGTTTGCAAATATTCTTTAAAAATGAAATACTGATTAAGTGTGATCAGATTAAAGTTCTTGTTTTGTCCACTGCAGGAATCTGACCATATGATGAGATGTTTAATACTGTTTTGTCTAGCAGCACTAAATAGCTGAATGAATGTATGAAGGCAGCTACCTATCTCTAAGCTACCGTTGGTAGCAATGCTTTCCGTCCATGTAAAAAACATGCTTGATCCCCAGATTTTGATACTGTGTGTACAACCAGAGTTGCCTCAAATAGAACGCTTTGGACGTAGACAATTTTGGCAAAGGCAATGTCTGTTGTAAATCCATTGTGAGATAAGCTGTATTATCGTTTGTTTGAACAAAGTTTCTATTTCTTCTTTGTTGTTCAAATGCATACTTGTATTTCTCTTTATGCTCAATATCATCTAAACCAGCATCACAAGTACTGCAGGTATCGCTTTTAGGTTGCCCGAAGGACAGATTAAAACGGGGTGAAAAAATATTGTTGTAACTACATTTTTTTATAAAGTACTTTTCTGGAAGGTTTTGCCCCTTGCACCAATCAATACATAAATGGTACATTTTTGTTAAGTTTAGAAAAGGTGATTAGTACTTTTTGTTTAAATTTCTATTCCTCGAATAATGAGATTGGTCTGCAGGAAACTTTTCAATGTGAGTGACAACACAGTTTATCACTTCATTTGGAATTTTGTGTGGCCTGTTCTGGTGAACACCTCGCTTATCAGGGGATGGTGCCGATAAGTCATTTTTAAGTTTATTCTGAATGAGCTGAATTTTTTTGAAGGTAATTTGGTAGAGTGAATATATTGCAGTTTTACAAACTTTCAAAACTTTTTGATTGTATGTAACTGTATACTTAAACGAGAATGATTCTGGTTTTTTAATGTTTTTTCGATGACATTGGACAGGTTGAATAAAAATGCTTTTAAAAAGAAGTGCATTTTTTGAGTTTTGATCTAGCAGGTAAAATCTTTTAAATATTGTTGTGCTTGCTTCTTTGTCAAAATTTTCGTTGCAGTTGAGAGTGCATTTTTCTTTTTGGCATAAGAAACCTAGTTCAACTTTTTTTGACGGAACTAGCTTTCCTTTTTGATTAATATAGCTTTCTCCTTTTTGTCTAGCCTTTGCTGCTTTGTATCTTTTCCAGTTGTCTAAGTTCTTTTGTCGCTTCCTAGATGTTTTTTCAGGCAGCTGGAATATCTTCTTTTGAACTTTTTCGATCAATGCATTATTTTTAGTAATCAGTGTTTCATTTACATCTTCACTATTGATTATTTTACTTCCTTTATCTTTATTTTCCAGCGTTTTTAAAGTCTTTATCTGGTCTTCGATGTTTTCAACGTCATTATGAATTATCTTTCTTAACTTTGTTGATAGGAATCCTTTTCTGGATTTCAGTTCCTTTGAATAGTCCATGTCAGAGGTCTCATCTGAAGTATCTGGTACATAATCATCTGAAAAACCGTTGTCAGACCAATCTAAAAAGAAACAAAATAAAAACCTCTTCAAGTTTTCAATTGGACCAGCAAAACTTACCTAAATCTGCCTGTTTTACAGGATTAATTGTATTATCCTTTTTACCTATTATCATACTTTCTTTTTTATTATTTCCCGACGTTTGTAAAGCTACCTGGTCTTTGAAGTTTTCCAAGTCATTATTTATTTTCTTTTTATTTGATACACTAGCCCCTAGAATATTTGACTTTAGAGATAGGGGTCTTTTTCTAGATTTTAATTGCTCTGCATAATCAGAATCAGTATTGTCAGAAGTCTCATTTGAGCCGTCTAAAACAACAATAACCAAATATGTACCTCATCAAGTTTTCATTTCAACTATCGCAACTTACCATAGGAACTTTGTTTTACAGGGGTAGTATTAACTTTGCTAATAAACCTTTCTAGAGAATTATTATTGTCACTCTTGGCTGGGCTTTTGCTGTCATTTGAACTATTGGGACCTAAAAACGAAAGAAAGACACTGTTAAAAGAAAATACTTGTTTGCAAGTTTAAGATAAATTATCATTTTGCTTTTTGTACTAAACGGTGAAAAACCACCGCAAAACTTAAATGTGAATAAAACCCAATAATATTTTTTAGGTTATATTTTAAATAAAAGCAGCTATAAGTTTTATACTGACCCTTATTAGTTTGTTCTTTTGCAAGTTTTAAAATTAGCATGCTTCTTGCCGACATATTAGCACTATTTTTTACTTGCACTGCACACATTTAAGTCTTCTATCGCGTAAAAACTATAAAAATGTAGAGCACAAAACCATCAGTACTGATACATTTCTAACCTAACAGTGTGGTGCTATGTTCATTTTGTTAATATTTTTACAGGTTTCTAACTAATTTACAATGGATAAAGGATTCATGTAGCAATGATTTGAAATGTTAGTGAATAAGGGATCTATGATCAGAAATCAAGCGTACATAAATCTTTTATCCATTAAGTTTTGTTAAAATTAGATTAACATAGTTCTTTTATCATCCCGTAACTTTTTAATTTTATACAATAGAACTACGAAACTGATCCCAAAAAAGTTTTGGGTACATAAAACCTTTATTCACCAAAAAATCTCAATTTTTCAAAAAATGTTACATGAATCCTTTATCCACTTGCGTCTTCAATTGTAAATCTCACATGTAGGAACTGTCTGGTGTATATAATTAGTCTCTAAACTTTGAATTCTTTCAAAGAACTTGAAAAGAACTAATTAAACTTGATACATTTGCAAGTAATTTCAAGTTAGGAAGGAAGTAGTAGCTTCAAAGACTGTATACAAAGTTATAGTTGTCATTAAATCTTTATGCGCTAAACTGAATATCGAGTATCTTGAGTTGGACTAAAATAACATGGTCTGTAAAAAACCAGTCTGTGTTTGGATAGTAACGCATTCATTAAATTCGTTTGCTACGCTATGCCGACAATGATGATTTTTTGAGTAGACATGTTTTATTTTCTACACGAAACTGGAAAGCGGGCATTTTCCTGAGAGCGACAATACTCCATCAGTAAGGTCCGATGTTATTGATAAATTAGATACAGAATGTGTTTGATAAAAAAAATCCGCAATGAAAAAGCTAAATAAATAAGAAAAAAGTAAAAGGTTACAGAAAGCGGTTTTTAAGGAACAAGACGAGAAAATACAAAGCTGTTCAAAATGACCGACTTCCAAGTCAATAAAATTCTTTAGTCACAGAATTTAATGTCTCTTTTGGCGTGTTCGTTGTTTCAAGTTGTCTGTGTTTTGGAGTTTAGTTTTGCGAACTTTATTTCTTAAATGTCCTCATAAAATATAGGTGTTTGATGTGTGTAAAAATTTGGAGTAATTCTTAAATAAAATATCGGAAAGATCATCAAAATTCGAGAACGCTGAGTAAATAGTATAGTGGATACAGATGACCATCTTGTACATCTTGGAAATATCAGCAAAGCAGGATTTCGTAAACCAAAATTTCTAGTGAGAATTGTGTTTTTAATATTAAATTTTTGTGATAGTATCAAGAACGTTTTCGATATTACATATTTTGAACTTTTTATTTCATAACTGTTAGCTCATTTTTTACAGAAGCATATAATTATAATTATATCCAAAAATAGGTAAATTAAAAAAAACAGAAAAATGAAAAGGTAGGTAAACGCGTTGGTCATTTCGTCGGGCCTCAGCTTCCTATCTGTCTTTCCGGAAAGAAGTACCTTATTTAAATAGTATCAAAATTGTACCCCGGAATTTTTCATTAATAACCCTCTGTACCTAATTTATCATTAATATAAGAATTTATTTATGGAATATTGTCACACTTATCAAAACGCCAGCTTTCCAATTTCCTGGAGAAAATACGACGTTTACATTAAAAGCACAATCATCATTCATATTACTAGAATAGATATTTTTAATAATATGTTGAAGAAGTCTATAAACGGTTAGGTTGCAGGTAGCAGTCAAACTGAAGTACGTTGTTACTCACCATCAGAACAAGTTAGGCAGTCCTGCCCAAATTCATCTCTTGTGCTTTTCTAATTGCATAACAGTTTCTTTTCATGCTTGTCCTATTCTTCCTTTGTTTCTTAAAACACTAGATGAACTAGTTTTCAAGACCCAAGACTCTAAGTAATACCCGAACAAACAATGTGGGTCGATAGAGACAATTTCTAGGTATAGTGCAATACATACCATTACAATACTGGAATAACACCAAAACCCTTGTGCTTTATTATTCTTTTCATTACTTAATGTAATAGATTATTACGTTTTGGATCTTTCCAGAACTTATGTGTTTCTTGCGCAGGCTGCAATCTCTCAAAATGATCTTCTTTAAGACGGGTTATATTAACCATAACAATAACTTTTAATCGAGATTCAACTGCATCTAAATATTATTATTATAACAACTGTTTCTATGCTGTTGAAGCTCGATGAAAATTTCAATTCAGGTGATATAACCTCCTTTAGATTTAGATTAAACGTTAATTGAATCTCCAGACCTTTAAGCAGTCATCATCTGGCAGTATATTAGAGAATCTACTAATAATTTCTTGCTTTTGATCCGGAGAACCAACAATTATGGCTTCAATTCCCATGCAAATTCTGATTTCTCTAAATATACAATTGGTAATCATTTACTCTGATAATATTTAATACTTTTTATTTTCTGAACTTTAACCAACTGGTACATTCCTTTCCTTTACAAAATGATTTTTTTTTAAACTTTTGCTTTGCTCTGCAAACAGAGGTATGTTTCTTTAGGTTCGTTACTAATCAATATTTGATGGTATTACTCATTATCTAGTACCGTGTCTATTTTAATGATTTTGAAGAATTTTCATGAAGTATCCATCACATCTACGTTCCATTTTGCAATATGTTTAGGGGCACCCCACCATCTTTTTCTAAATTGAGAAAAAAGTTTGCATGATCAGTAAATCAACACTTCTAGTATTTGTGTCTTATTTTGATATTGTCAAAAAGATCAGTTTTATCCAAGATCTTCAAAAATAGTTAATCTTACACAACGATCAACTTATCCCTTAATACCCTACCAATAAGGGGAGTTGATTGAATTCGGGAGCTTTGGTATTTCGATTTTCAATGACGTATTTGTATTTTTCCAGGGTTCTAAATCTTCTTGTTATATCCTTACAAAAAACCAAATAACTTAACTTTTCAATTCTTTATTTCTAAAAGTCCAGAAGATTGCATGAAGATTCAAATGGCGTGTGCAGAAAACATAATGACCTACATATCTATTATTGTATTGATCAATATTTGTTAAAACAACAACTCTATCATCAAGAGGAGTCCATTTTAAATTGACAATTCATTTCTTGCTTGATGTTGATAAGGTTGAAGGTTTTTAGACCAATCTGGTTTTAAGTTATTGAGTACTTTTGGAAAAGCGACGTCTCTCTCGTTTTGTAGCTTGAAGAATCAGATTATCTTTGAAAGATTAGAATTTTAGTTTCTAATGCAATGGAATATGCTTAGACCGTGACTAAAAAAATTTACCTTTGGTTAATTCTAAAAGGGAACCAAATATATCATAAAAATTAAGACTGTACTTCCTTACATAACTACTTTTCGATTCAACGTCTGTGTTTTAAAATCCTCTGATCTTGTAAGTGTATCTAAATAGTTACGTACAATATGATGTATTAAAACCTTATAACTTACTATAGCCTAAATCAAATAAGAATAAAGTAGGTGGCACTGCGGTGCAAGGCAGATTTAAACAGCTGAATTGTTCGATAAGGGCGCCAAATTTGAAATTGCTTTCTAATAGTTTGTTCAAGAATATGTATAAAAATTAAAAACAGTAGCTGACGAACTATGAATAAGTGAAATAGTAGATTTTTATAAAGACAAAGTATAATGAATAACCTCATAAGTATATACTTCTTACGAAGCAAAGGAAGTTACGAGTTAACATGTAAATGTTTATTTATTTAGTTTTTACATAAACAGAAAGGTAAAAAGCCTGTAGTACAAGTCAATTCAATAATTACAAAACATATTTTAATTAAGGAGCAGGAGTTGTAGGTACTGTATATAATAATAGTGCATCCATTTTGCTGTTTGTGTATTTATACTTCTGGTAATCACTCTACCTCCATATCATCGTCAGCAGAATCCTCCTCGCTAGAACTCTCCGACTGTAAATTAATCACAATTTTCTCAACCACTTGTTCTGTTATTCCGTCTAAATTCCACATATGATTTTCTTCACGTATTACATGATTGACACAATCATTCCACTTTTCTGCAGTTACACCAGCAATTCCATCACATAAGAGTTGATTTACCTCTTCGATAGAGTACGTTCGATTATTAACAGCAACATGTTGCTTAACTTGAGCCCATACTAGCTCAATAGGATTCAGATTACAGTGATACGGTGGTAATCTTAAAATTAATCTTCCACTCTTTTTAATAAGTTCATCGATGACATATGGTGTTGGATGTGATAACACATACTGTTTTACCAATTCTAATAATTGCAATTTCAATAAATTATCTCCTGGTGTAATTTCCTTGCCATGAAGCCAATCAATAATCTGATCTTTTCTCCAATTCCGAGTGGGTACTTTATCAGCTTTAACACTATGATAAGGGGCGTTGTCCATTACAATGACCGAATGAGGTTCTAATTTAGGTAGGATCCCTTCCAACCACATTTTAAAAACATCTCCATCCATGTCTTGATGATAATCACCTACAAACATTCAAATAATTTATTGTAATAAAAAACATACAAAAACAATACAGTTCTCACCTGTATTTTTGGATTCAAAAGTTAGAAGTCCTCCATCAACAAATCCAGATTCACTACCGATGTGAACAACTATTAACCTCTTTCCTTTGCCTGATGGATCTTTGATTCCAGTTGAAAGGCCTTCAAATAATGCTTGTCTGGCAGTTTTAATGGCAGTATCATGCCAAACTTTGCTTCCCACATGTCCTGCATTAACCCATGTTTCATCTGTGTAATAAATCGTTCTTCCTTCTTCTCGATATTGTTTAATAGCAGTTAAATATTTTCTTCTCCACAAAACAATAGTTGGCTTTTCAATCAAAATCGTTTTTCTTGTTCGTTTATCATATTTGAATCCTAATTTTAATAACGTTCTTTGGAATGTTGAATAACTAAAATCTGGTAATGAATCGTCTTCGTTAACAGCTTGTAGTATTTTTCCTACAGTTGGAACTTCATTTCGAAAATAAAAACAATGTACATGTCTTCGTATGGCAGATTTCTCGAAGTCTTCAAGTTTCTGAAAACATGTTTTTGATTCCCCAGTTTTCTTAGGAGATCGGATCAATCCAGAAGCTTCCATTTGTTTAATTATATTCCACATCGTATTCTGTCCGATCCCAACTTCAGCCGACGTTTGCTTGACTGACCAAGTCTTACTGTTGTTTTGTAAATGTTTTAATGTTTCTTTTAGGTTTGTCTCATCATCTATTTTTAAGGCATTTATGAAAAGTACGTTATATATTTTTCAGTTATAAACATTACTAAAAAATTGTTTTATCAGATATATATCATAAAACATTTTTTTTATGTAACTATAAGTAATTTACTTTCGTACATCTGGTAACACGGTATTCAATAAAATCAGCATGTTAAAGTTGTGTAAAACGGACTCGTTTATTAACCAATGAGGATGAAGGTCAAGCTGTCCCTATCATTTCCTTCGCTTTATTCTTATTTGATTTAGACTATAGATGAATGTCCATCGATAGGTATTAAAAAATAATTCCTACCAGCCCGACAACTTAAATTTCATCTTGATATCTTTTGTTGAAATCTGTTTAAATACTTCTGCTCAAATAACAATTTTAAAATCTTTTTTTTGGACGATTAATAAGATGTTTTGCAATTTTTTCTAAATGAATATCACAGAACGGTACTATCGTTTAGTTTTATGCGATAAGGAGCACCTAGAGATTTATTTAAATCATGAAATACATCATTATCATTAAAGATGGTTGAGGCATGTTCTTTTAAATTAAAATGCCGTTGGTCCTGTGAATTTGCACTTATTAAAATTGAATTTGCTCTGAGTGCATATAAAATGAGATCTGCTCTACTAGCGTGGATTTTCGGAACATGATTAATTCTGGAATTAACCTAAAGACATGTTATCCTAATTCTTTTAGATTCTACTTCAGCACTTCCTTTCCTTTAGATATTTTGTTCATAAAAGCATACTAACGAGTATCTAAAAAGTCCCACAATCGACTAGTGCTTGAAACGGAAAACATGTCTGTTATTATGTTATGAACCGTAAAGTGCCGTTGACGGTAAACAACTGTTAAAGTATACATCTACTTATAGCAGACGTATGTTTTCGGTTTCAAGTATGACTCAATTACGAAACTTTCTGGATACTTGTTAGTATTAGTAACGTGTTAATCCATTTCTAATAATTACCTACCTTCATTGCTTATTCAGTGTTTAATTTGTTTCAATGGTAATATCGTATATAGCAGAGTAGAGAGCATGCAAAGTGACTGCAAATAGCGACAAACCTTTTCAATAAAGTGATCCTTTGAGAACACTACATTACAGCTTTCCTTTTATGTAGCTAAATAAGCTATAATTCCGCTATGCAACTTTCAAAAGTGATTTTATAGGAACTTGCAATTTGATGGATTGAAAAGATTTCGTAATCCTCCTAAGAACATCGTAATCTTTAAATAAGTATCTTTTTGAACGTTAAAACTTGACAATGTGGTGATATCCACTGTAACGACGCTTTTTAACGCATTATTGTCTTGGTATCAGCGAGCACGAAGAAATCTAAAATTAGTTCACCGCAAACTAAAGTAAGATATTTGAAGCTTGTGCTTGTGAATGACACCCCATTGCCTGTTCCGAGACATTCACCTGAATACTGTTATTAGATCATTACTGGCGCGCAACTCTCAGGAGAACCGCCTATCCTTTACACTGCAGGAAGTTACACAGCGCCGCTTTAAACCTAATGAGAAGAGCTGATGCTGGAGGATGGGTTCGTCCCAGGACATTTGAAACGGACACTTGACTCATGCTACGGTGATTTGTTCTGTACCAATTACTCGGGATTCTAGTAGGTGGTAAACCTTGTACTGAAATGTGCTCTTTGATGAATTTTCACAATAAATCTACATGTTTGGGTACCTTTGTTTAACATCCACACATATTTAACTTTAGAAATCTAACTCTACTCCATTAATCACATACTGCATTGCAGCTACAATTTAAAATACTGGAACCGAGTCAATGTTACTGCAACTTTATTTAAGATCTTTCCTATAAGATAATTTAAATATTACTGTAACTGGCAATTAAGTTAAACTTTCTGTATACAAATTATTTTCATGATATTGAAACTATTAAATTTTAATTTTATTTTAAACCAATTCCCGGGAAATTTTTCAGATGTTTAATTTATAGGTCATTTGCTTTGGATTTTCTCTCACTTCCGCTTTCTTAACTCAGCAACAAGCCCATCAGCAATAGAGAATTCGCCTTCAAATCAGATTGGACAAACATGAAAACGGTAACGATGGCATCTTGAAAACAAGCTGGATGAAAATAAGTCTTTGCGTAATTTCCTGTACAATTTGTCCTGAATAATAAAGCAACTCGTTAAACTCGTTAAACTTTTTCAAGAATAACATAATAACTTGAATTTAATCCAACCTAATTGCGACCCCGCAGAGCAATTATAAATTAAATTGCACTGAATTTATATATAAAAGTTAACTTTTCTCATGAAACAAAATTAATTGCCAGAAGTTAGAAATGAATTGTTATATTCTCCGGGACCAGGCCTCGCAAAGTAACATTAACAAAATTGCCGATAGAAAAGGAGCAATTGAAATGAGCCTCCTATATCATAGCAAAGAGACGAATAAAATTGGTATATGCAGCGCGCCAAGGTACAAACACCTCTTCGATGCGGATACAGATCCGGATCGATGCTGGGCTGCGGTCACACATCCATTAGAGTTGACCCCCCATCCGACCAACGAACGGTCGCCCTTCACGTCACCCCCAAACCACGAGTCTTGGACCTCACTTGACCCAGAAAGCTTTTAAGCTGAGTATTACAATGCAGAGGACTGTAACCGCACCGTGTGTCCCGACATGTAATCACGGACACTCTATTAATTAGTGATTTCCTTGATTATGTGCGTGATTTGTTTGTTGTACCAACTACCAACTACACTGCTGCGTTGTAATTTTGCTCGGTTTACTAAATCTTCGTACAATATTACGGTTGTAAAATTTTAACTTGAGGTTTGGTAGTGTTTCCTAAAATTAATGGAAAGCAAAGTAATTTATTTTTTCTTAGCCTAAGTTGTTCATTACCAAGTTACGTAAATAGTTACCTGGGCCACTTTTTAAACGATTGCTCTTCACAGTAAATCTAACAAGCTAACAAAGGTAACAAAATTCATTTAATTAACTTTTTGTAATCGAGAAATCGACTAAATTAGAATGTTTATATTACCCCAACTCCGTTTCACGTAAAAAGAATCTCTTTTGAAAGAGAAAGGAAATATTATGATTACAGTTACAACCGTCTCAAACAGAAGTTCTTTGACGTGATAAATAGAGTCAGGTAGCTTTCTTATCAAAACACAAAAAACCTTTTCTTTAGTTTTCCAAACCATTTAGAAATCCTACAAAGAAGATGAAATTTGATATTAAATAGCAATAAACTAACTAAATAATAACCATATAAAAAGGTAGGCGCTGAAAAATAAAAGCCTATAATAGCAGACCCGCGGGGACCTGTTCATTTAATATATTTAGTAAAGTTTGCAGCTAAGCGACAGTTAAAAAAGAAACAAAATTCCTCAAAAGATGAAAGCCTCGGTTGGTTACACACCGACACCTTCTAGCTACACTAAAAGTTGCACAACTTCCCTTCCTAACTTTAAGAGTTAGAGGTATTACTTTTAACGCTTCGAGCGACAAGTGAACGAAGCCAGCTTGACTTCCCCAAGCAAAATTTTGCAAACTTTAGTATCCCACTCGTTTTCTGGCATTAATTATAAACTATTCTGAAAGTTAGTAAAAAGACCCTTGCGAAATCAAACGCAACTTTAAATATTTTATCGTGATTGAGGCCCACGAAAGTCAGACGGAATAGAATTTTCAACTTTTGGTGTTTGGGAGCATATGACGATGGTGATTTATGATTGTTTAAATCTTGAAAGTCTACCTTTTTGTTTTCTTAGGTTAAAAATCAACAGATGCCTTATTCAAATTTATGTAGACCAACAAGCTTCGGGTTAAATTTTTGAGATATAAGATATCGTTCAGTTAAATAGCGCCCCTAAACAAAATATAACAACAAATATATAAATTGTCAATTAATCTGTGACGCAGCGCTATGCATTACTATAACAGAGAACACTTTAAAATGATAATAACTGTAATGCTGATATGATGATGATTTGTATCACTTCAACACAAGACCAAAAAGTTAGTCAATTATGAAATGAGTTACGCTAAGAATAATATTTTCATATACTAGCAAAAATGTTCTATTTATTAAAAATAAGAAAAAATAACTATGTTTAATAATTGTTTCTATTTTGGGATTTTAAACATCGACATTAACATAATAAACTTTGTAAGTGATTGGACATTTTTCGACTAGACCAATGCAATACAATGTATGAAAATAAATTATAAAATTCAACAAGGTAACAAAGAAGCAGAAAGGATAAACCGCACGATATATGGGTATAATTGCTGAAAAGATTTCCAGTATCTAAACCAAACTTGGCAATCAATCCCCGCTTCTTTTTAAATACATACTAAGAGTATTCTGTTTTTTTAAATCTAGAAGGGGTCGCTAGTAAAGCAGAAATTAACAAGTGCCTTAAAGATATTTACGTCAGGGTTGATTATGGATACAAAAACACCTTTCTTTGCTTACATGATACACAAAGAAATCATAATCAATTTTTTTTAGGAATTGTCCAATCTGATAGTTTATGTGCTATTTTAAAGACGTTGAAACTGTTCCCTGTTACAGGTTAAGTACAATTTAACACGTCTTTTAATGTTTTATGTTTTCACTCAAGAAAGTTGCCTGTTCTTGACTAAACCGACTATGCTGTTAAGATTGACGATTAAAACCATCAGGACACATGTTTTCAGCTCCAGAGCCAACTCTGACGTAAATGATTATTTTTAGGACACTGTAAACTGTGTTGTCCAGAACGAAGAAATATACGGTTATGCCAAGCTTAGAAAAAGAAAAATGCAAGTTAAATCTTGCCACATAAGCCTACATAACTTTGCATGTGTTTCACAGTGTCGGCTGAGGAAAGCTTTCGATGGCCAGAAGTTTGCAATCATCTGGCCCAAAATATGCCGGCTTTATCGGCATTGTGCCTGAATATTTTAATTTCTTCTTGAGGAAAATGACTTGGCTTCAAGGTAAAACTTGCCTCACGAAGCGTTTGAAATGTGTTTGTGAGGCGTTAAAGCTATTTCTCCAAAATAGTGTAATCGAGATAAATTAATACCTCTGCCTACATTCATCTCAACTAAAAAGGGACGTTCAGTTACTTTCTTTGACTCTTATTCAGGCAATGTAACATTTGCTCAATAATAACTTTGTCACCGTGTGTATAGGTTGCAATAGGTACCTCCACATTATAAATAATTACATCATTTTCATCAACACATTGTTATTATTGAAGTGGAGTCACCTGCTGCACGCGGTCTATATCTGTATCTATATTTAGGATGGAAACTACCACAAAGGTTTAAAATCATTTTTCTATTCATTTCATTATTCGTCTTCAACGGGCAAGCAAGTATTTTTTTAAATGTATCAATGTAATGCCACGTTTAGTACTATTGTAATCTAAATGATCGGCGGCTTGCTCTTAAGCGCAAAGAACTCCAGAGTTTTATTTTGGTCAATAGCAAATTCGGAGGTACCTTCCACCTTTCTATCTAAAAATGTAGGGGGTCCTTTTTTTTGTTTTTTCTTAACGTTCCAATCATGGTAATTTTATACTCAGTAAGCATCTTGTCAAAAAGATCAACACATGAAAACCAGTTGTCAACGGTTATATTTCTGTTGGTTCTATGAATTGACTGAGAAAGCTACCTTACAGAATACAAAGGAACTGACTCGTTTTTTTCAGTATTGACTTTATAAACTTGGCGTTAACCATATACCGTGTTCTACAGTCATTCATCATAACAATTTTGATACCATATTTATCTGGCTTCGAGCGAGGTAAATATGGAATGGACATCTGCCCCTATACCCCATTAGCTGTTCGTCAATGGTACGATAAGAACTTGGTGTATAATGTTTTACACAATTACTTATAAATGTAGCCCAAATTTCTGTTAGGTGTGCTAATTAATCATTCGTTCTTTTTCAGCCCGAAATTCTTTGTCATCAAAACGTAACCAAGAGCATAAATGTCGAAAGCATTTCATTGACATGGTCACTCTATATAACGACGTTCCATATCGTCTTGACCAACGTTGACATAAGCTGATTTAGTTACTCTACACAGGAAGAGTAAACTAATAAAAGCACAGATTTTGTTTACATCTGTACTACGGTAATATGACTCCTTAATATTCACAAGAATATTTTTACGCTCAACCTCGTCATTAGTATGACGGACAATCTTATCTACTATATCTTGATCCAACAGTAAGCACCATGGTCCTAGCGGATATTATAAATAACAGCCTCTGCTTTTGGACCTGGCATAAAACATACTATAGTTTTTTGAAGACGTCTTCCTCTGCTTTCAAGATTTTTCAAATACCATTTATAGTTAGATTTACCTCGTATAACCCCTTGTTGGCTCGTAGAAGGTTGTTCATCAGCTGGTAGATCTTCGCCACTTTCTTCACTTTCTGTTCTTCCAAATAATCAGACTCTGAATCTGTTTCTCAATTACTGTCATTTAAGATGTAGTCCCCGTCTTCCTCCAATATGAACTTGTCTAATTCCGCAATTGACCCCTTTTCACTTAAAGGACGTTTGTTTTCCCAAATATTGGAAATTCGTGCCATTTTACTTTGTGATAAAACGATATATATATGTTTAGATTACTGACGTAGCCGGCAGTACGGCAGAGTAAATATGCACGATTTTCGGCGATATTTAGAGTTAAGTAACGTTTGTATCCATCAAAAGTCGGACGGGTGACCCTGACGGCCTAAGTAAAAGCTGGAAATGAACGTAGTGTTCTTGTCAGGTGGCTCCATTACCTCATATGTTTCCGGGGTATGTATACATATTCCTCTGCGACTCGGTGTGTCCTGCACCTTGACGCTGGCGATAACCGGTAAAAGAGAAAGAATTAAGTAAGTAAGTAAGTAAGTTACTCATCACAATTCTCAGAATTGCAACAATATAAAAATATATCTTGCCCGAAAAATGTAACAGGCAAGGTACCGTGGGGTCAAAGTTACGCCGCGTACTTTACTTCGCTGCTGATTAACTACAAACTAAATCTGTTCGCAAAGCACCGAGAGCTACTGATCAAGGACAGAGTAAGTTAAATTTACATAAGGGAGAACGTGCATGTTTTGTTTGATTTTCAAAATATTATGGTTTAAATAATTACCTGCTTCAATATTGCTCATGCCACTTAGCTGTATGTGGTAGGTTATACAGTTTATTTTCCCCTTCATAGTGTCAAGACATAGAACTTGCTTTTATGTGTCACAGCAAAACTGCATGTCTCAGAGTTTGTTTGGGACAAATTGTAGAACTTTTGATTTCAATACATTCTAACTGTATTTTTCACGCAAAGTAATAATTAGCTTCAGGACTCCAAACAGTTTTTGTTTTACTATATTGTTAAAAATAAGAACTATAAGCTCATCAACAAGAAATCTTTATCACCCTGTATATAACCATACTAACATGAAAAGATTTGTTTAAACTATTAAATCTATTTAATTTCTAAACCTTTTTTTTAGAAGCTTCGCACTATATCATTTCTAATAGAAACAAGGAATGCTTTATACGAATTTAGAAATAAAACTTTTTTTATGGCTTTCATTTTTGTTTTCGCTTAATATTTCCTAATTTGTATATTCTCAATATTTTAAATCTTTTAAAGAAAAAAATTATTTAATCAAAACTCAAACATGCAAACCGTTTGCTATTCAGTAATTTGATTAAAACCTTATGTGATGGCATTTATTTTAATTTTGATAATTGAAGTATCAAATCCATTTTCCTTCACTACACGAACATGGACCTTTTCATTTACCAAAAATTAAATGAAAAGTAAACTGAGTTAAAAAGTTATTTAAATTTGCTATTAAAACATTACGTTTTGATTATGTTGAACACGTTTATTACATCAAATATTTGCTTAACGTCACTAACTCAAATTAAGTGAATTTAGAACCTAATTCTGTCCTTATTTCTCATCTCTGTGACTTGCACCATTTTCTGCTACTACTGCTTTATTTCTTCAAAAATTGGTGCGAATATGCATAGTTTGTTAAGGTACTTACTTTCCTGTTTTTCTCCAGAAATTTCTAAGATGAAGTAACTAATTTATCACCAGCACCTTTTGTGAAAGAAAGATTTCAACATAAATTAAGGGATTAAAATTTCATTACCCATTTATAAAACAAGCTTTTCTATGTTAACATAAACAAGTTTTAAAATACCCCGTGGGTGTTTATTAGAGATTCTCTGATACTTTCCACCTTATATATACACAATTTGGCTTTTATCAAAAGATATAATAGCTATTATGATGATGTTAGTTTTGTTAGACGTTAGCGCCTACAACGTATGAAGACAAACTGTATGCGTTGAAGTTTGCAACTTCAAATTTCACCAACAATACCTACGGTGAAACTCAATGCCACAACAATAACCCTAACAAGGTTGTTAATTGAAAATTTTGAAAGCGTTGATGAATCTAATTATATAAATTATAATCTCATTATAATTTGTGATGCACAGCAAGTTTTTATGACGGGCAGTATTTTTTAGAATTAAAATAAGCAATTCTAATTATATCACATAACCTTAGATTATGGCAGTTTTTATTTATTGGATATGACTAAAAGTAAAACCAAGTTAAATAACAGACTCCGCTTGCACTTTTATCACGTCTTTTGCTGTTGCCAAACCCTAATCTTTTAGATAGCCTATTTTTGTTACACTAGAGTAGAGTTAGTTATTGTAGTTTGATGTCCAGGTACTACAAATCTTTAAGTGTAAGGAAAATTTGACTATACATCAGATTATTTATAAAAAGATAAGTCATAAATTCCAAGCTGCACGGGGCCTAAATTGTCAATGATCTACTTTAATCGACTTAAAGGATGAAGCAAATTATAACATTCTTTGCCTTATCGACTTTATTAACATAACATTCGAATTACATTGGTTTTCCAACGCTCTGTAATCGGAGAATAGCTTCGGTATATGTACCTACAAATGTCAAAAAATCTTATTAGGTAAAGCTGCACAGAATCATTATCAGTACTTTCTAAACTATTCTCCACTAGGTATTTGTGTGACTTAACGTGCATGTTTTGCAAGTGAGCAACAAGTGATAGATATTAATTCTTCAAAAAAAACTTAAACTAAAACTAGTCTTGTACCTGCTCTATGCATGTGTCATCTTACATGTTGAGAATGCGATGCTAGCGACCTTTGCAGATGGTACCAACTGGAGATACATTGAAACAATCAGGACCAATCTGCAAACAGCAATTGAACGCAATATTGGATGCACAGAAAAAAAAAATAAAACTGAACAAACAAAAATTGATTGTGTAAACTTTACCAACAAAACTATAAGGAATTAGTCACCGATACTTACATTATCTCTTGTGCAACCCTTTCAATCTACGAAGGCATGACATTAAATGCCAAACCAAGATGGAACACTTTTGTTAAAAGCAGCGGGATGAACTAAATATAAAATATTGCAAAATGTATTGTAAGCGATCTGGGTGTATAGCATTCAGCTTTGGAGCTGCATCAAACAGTGCCATATTAATAGGATTCAGACTTTTTGATATAAAGTGCTACAAAGATTGCAAATGTTCTATCGACATGTTTGCTAAATACGTGCGTGGCTAGATAGCAATGGCAACCAGATTTGTAGACTCAAACTAAACCGTTTGAGCTGATAACATGGCAGTGTTAAAAGTATAATGCAACAATTAAAGAAAAGCTTTACAACACTAATGGGTAAGCTTTAGTATTTAATCTGCAGCATAGACTTTATTAGAATTAAGTCGATAGTTGATGCAGAAGAAACAATGAAAGTCACGTTATAAGAGAAGGCAAGAAAGCAATAATTATTACTCAAAATCTTGAAAACAATCATAGCTGAAAAGTCTACAATAGTGGCAGTCAAAAAACAGTAAGAATGACAAATTGTTTGTAGATCTAATACTTAAAGAACTGCTTTATCCTTACTTATAGTAACAAACATACAAATGCTCGAATATTAATTAACGAAGAAACCACTGAAAGTGCCCTGAATGTAGACTTGTAGACTTTTCATTAATTAAGATTAAAGTAATGAATTTAAAAAACCAGGTAATCTAATAATAATAAATACACTTATTCATAAGTTTAAATTCTTGAATTTTAAATGTCTTACATGTTTTATTCCTTTTCTGTTTCATAATTTGATTTTGTACAATTAAATTGTGCCTCAAAGTAAGCTAATTATTTCCATTATGCTCCCCTTTGGACTGAAATATTCATATATTTCATTCCTTTAAACATCAGCGCTTGTGGGTAGAATGCTTCACAAAGTAGGTAGGTAATAAATTTTTGTTAGCAGCCAAGTAATGCGTCAGAAAATTTTGGCAGATCACATTATGAGACCCTCTTGATCACATCAGACACGTCTTCTGTTTATTATATATAACCCCACAGTATCTCAACTTTAATTTAGCTAGAAAATTAAACAGTTGATGGCAACATTATTCTTTTAAATATATGCAATTTTAGTTTGATTTGCAGGATGTTAAGCAACTAACTAACTAATTACACTATCAAAAACTAATTAAAAAAGCATTTAAAAGTGAAAAAAAAAGTTGTTTTGTGCTGCTAAAAAATTTATGACATGTTCAGAAAACTGACAGGAAACATTTATTATATTTTTATTTCATATAAAAAATTACACTTCCGCATTTCTGCCTTTCACAGTAGGTGCATTCCACTTCAAAGAATTTCAATTGGGTCTTTCACAGTGGCTAACATACGTATACGTCTATTTTTGAGAGTTTTATTTTGAAAAAAAAAGCAATCAATGAGAATCACGTCCGTGCTGACAAAATTCCAGTGCCAGGGACAATACCGGTCAACTGCCAATCACTCTCAGCAAATTCAATTACATTACCATGTTATTCAGTGAACTACTACTTGACAACTTGTTAGTATTATTCAATCATGGAAAAACCTAATTAGAATCGCAATACTCACAAAACCAGAACGAATTGAATGACCGATGGCAATTTTTAATGAGTTTTGGTATAACAAAGGGGAATAGGCGTTAGGGTTCATTAAAGTACGTATATGTGCACGTTCAGCAGTTTTTCGCTTTCGCTCAATCAATGAAATCGCATTATTATATGAAACAACATAACGATCGGTTCTTGAAATGTTAGTGAAATTGCAGATGCCTTCATGAACTTTAATGATGAGACTGTTATTGCGACGTTTCTCTTTCGCCTCGGGGAAACTAAACAAATTACTTACTCTTTCAACGATAACAAATCTCAGTTACTTCCTTGTGAAAATACGCTTTTAGGTTGTACACTTAGAAAATTCAAGTTGTCGAATGTAAACCTAATTCTTTGAACGTTAATCAACATTAATGCAAACCTTTGAGTAATGTATTCCTATTTAGTACTCAATTCATGAAAAATATGCAAACTTTGTTTTGTAAGCGGTGGAAACTGTTTAAATAAATACATTTCAAGGTATGACAGATATGTATACCAAAAATAAACAAAAACTGTTTGTAATATAATGACCAAATCAGCCTAGTTCTTGAGATATAACAGTGCACAGATCAATCGAGTTACGTTTGAGAGTCACCTATTTTCGGTATATTTTTAGTAGGCATAGACAGTAATTGTGAAATTCAGTAGTTTGAATTTCCTCTTGTTGATTTGGTGTGGGTTATCAACTCTCAAATGGGAAATTCGTAGATATGATTTTAACCTACGGTGAATGTCAAGAGACTGCTTGTGAAGTTAGAAAAGGTTATAGTGAGAAATTTACAAATCGACGAGCTTAACCTTCAACGGACTGACCGGGGTCCATTTGGACCCCAGGGCATGATTTTTTGAAATCACTTTTTTGATTTTAAATTTTGTATATTGTGCGGTCACCTATCTTTTTTTTGTGATCAGGAGACGTGTACTAAGGTTGAAGACATTGCAGAATCCAGCAGTCACCTTGAAGGTTTTTTACAATATTTGGCAAAAGATGGTACCAAATGGTCCAAAATACCAATAGACGTATGAGTTAATTTACCAAAAACCAACATTCGGAAAACGGAACTCGAACTTACAGCTTATAGCTCAGGCATTTCAAGTATGGAATATGCTTTTTTGCTATTTTCCAATCCTTTTGTCTTTAATTTCTAGACAATCGATACTATCACAGAATATTAGCAAATTGCTAATATTCTGTGATGGTCCGACTAGACCCCGGTTCGACTGTTACGTAATTTTACAAAGCCCGTCCGTTGAAGGTTAACCTTGCACGTATTATGAAAAATAGTTGACTGTCTGAAGTACCTATTATCGCAAGAAATAGTAGATCAGTGACTCTCAAGCAGAGACACAATGGTTTGCGAGGGGTTAACCGCTGATGAAGTTTGGTGTACACACGTCATGAAGTACGTGAAGTCTAGATGTGAAGTAGATGACTTTTAATGAAATGCATGAAATTCTAATGAAGTTCGTGAATTTTTAAGTAAAGTTTGTGAAGTTTGTGAAGATTTGATGAAGTGTGTGAATTATTGATGAAGTTTACTAAATTTCAATCGAATAATTATTAGGCTAATAAACCTGCTAATAAAGGAAGAATTTTAATACTTATTAACCGCAAAATGTTTTTGCCTTTCTATTGCTTAATCATGAAAAGTGTACTCCAATTAAATTCATTACTGCTTAAATTTATATATGTTAGTGTTTGTACATTTGTTCAAGTTTTAGAGTTGTTTCTTTGTATACCGTGTTTTTAGGCAATTGAAATTCTCTTGAAAATCTACATTTTTGACACGTAGAATTAATCGATATTTCTGTATGGTACGGAATGAAATTCACCACCCTGTATAGCTTACTTAAAATACGTAATATAAGTAACTACCTAAAGTTAACTAAAGTCTCCACCTGTGAATTAAATTAAAAACTTATTAAAATTCTTTTAACTAAACTTGTTTTATGTAAATAAATAAATAAAGAAATTAGCAAATGTTTTATTAGTATTATTATGATATTAGTATTTCAACGTGTGATGGTGTCTGTGGTGAGAATATGTATGTGCTTGCTTATATTGTCATTGTTATAATCATTAAACTTAAATTTATAGTTAATTAGTAAACTATAGAACTCAAATTATTAACATTTGTTTTATAATTAATCGAATTCTTTTACTTAAAGTACCTATTATTTTGAATCAGTTAGAATCATGTATTTAAAATTACTTTGTTATTATTAAGAAAGCTATAACGGCGGTAAATAATAAAAATCACTTCTTTAAAGGAAAATCCTAGCCTGCATTTTAACCCATTAACGGCCAAGGCATCAAATTTTAGTTTTTGAGAACTCATCTTTTAAATACAGACCAACTGAAGTCTAAAAAGTACCACAGTAGATAAAAAACATTTTTCTATACAGGGTGTTCTCAAAAAATAATGTTGCGTTTTCGCATCAATGACGGAATATGGGGTAAATACTATTATTTGACACATAAGCTGAAAAATGCAGTTTTTATTTTATTTCTAAAAGTATAGTTTTGTGACAGGTCACACATGAAAGCCTATTGTCTATGGAAGTCATCAAGACATGCAGGATGAAGATGCACATTATACTTTGTACACATATACCCAGTCTAACTTGTAATTCTACATCTTCTTCTCGACTTTTCTGGGTAGCAAATAATGCTGTGAGCGACCGTATCTTTTCTAATCTCGTCAAGTAATTCGTTTTTGGTTGGTCTATCTCTTCCTTGGTATGGCCCTTTTAGTTTCATCTTGATTTTCCTCTTCAATATTACTTTCTGATTTGATTACTGCCATAACTATAGAAGAACGAAATTAGAGTTGAGGTATCTTTTTATTGTTGGCAGTTTTATACAGATTCCAACAGTTGACTAAACACTACCAGTGCAATTTATAAAAAGAGGTCGCCACCACTTTTCACCTTTAACCTTTATTCGGTAGTTAGCTATACCATATCGTGCAAGTTCACACCATCCATATTTTTATTATATGTATTCTCTTACCACTAAAAGCTGTGGAACACTAATTTCTTTTTTCTGTTTCTGATCATACCGTTTTGTATCATGCACGGGATTTATTGGTATGCTCTTTGTTATCATTGTTACGATGGAATTGTGGTTCAATCGAATAACACAAATATTTGATCCACTGTCAAGCCTATAATCAAATGCTCCTCTATTTGAGTTTTTATTATTTCTTTAGATTCCAGACTACAAATTTGAATGCGGTTGTCTCGTATAGTTCCTGTTGCAAGAATGTGATTTTGGAAGAGATAATGCAACAGTTATGCAATATCAATCAGACAATAATTTGAATAAGCAAAATTCTTACTGCCGGCTCCGGATTCACTTTTAACGCTTATCAGCATCTTTATTATGTGTAGACACGTATATTTATTAGAATTTGTATGTTTATTGTATAATTTGCCAGCATTCTCGTTTTTATTGCATTTTGTCGGTAACTCAGAAATTGCATTCTCGAAGTCAAAACGATGCATCCGTTCCACATCTGTGGAATTTTCACTACATCCTATTCAAACCTTTAAAATTTAAATTACTTTATGGTGTTATTTGTAGTAGGTACGTTTATAAATCTTAAAATATGTCTTGCTTCCTATTATGTCATTTAAAAGTCCGTTATTTACAACCAAACCAAATCTACAGAACTTGCAGCCCCTTTGTCGGTCTAACACTATGGGCTAGCTATATAATACGCTAGCGGAGTGGACAATGAATCATGCCGTTGATGTGATAACGCAACATTATTTTCTGAATACTAAAATTGCAGGAAAAATTTTTTTTCTGTTAGAACATGTGTATTTATATCTCGTTAATGTAACATTACAAAATATTTAGATTTTTCAATATAATAATGTAGTTATGAAAAATTGTAGGAAGACATCTCTTAACTAGCGAAGTTGGTCAGATTCATATGCAAATTTTAACAAAAGAATAATAATTTTTTGTAATGAGAAAATACATAATACAAAACATCACCTTATGTATAGCAGATACTTTAATATATCTGATATCGTTTTATTGTACTTGATAAAAAAATTATTACTTTAATGTTGCGTTTTCGCATCAACGGCCGTTAATGGGTTAATAACGTCTTTAAAGATTTTTTGACAAATGTATAATTGATGCCAATTCTGATACAGGCTTGTAGCCAGAGCCGTATATCAGGGGGGAAATAATAATTTAGAGGGGACACGATCAAATTACATTTTCATGGGCATTTTCTTTCTTAATAAAAACAGTGATCTACAAGTAGATTATTATAATAATATTTTAAAAAAAACTCATTTCAAAATATAAAACATAATTTTATTCACTTTTATGACTCGTACAAAAATTTATTTTAGAAATTCTTTTACATTGTTAAAGCAGAGGTTGCCGCCTGGTTCTTTAAATGCTGACAAATAAAAAGCAATATTTTAGTAAATTCTGTTCCTAATCCCTTAAAAAAATCGTAAAATTTACTGACCGTACTACAAATTGCCAGAAGCGGTAAAAGAAGTGTGAAGCTTCTTTCACTATATAATTAAACAAAACCTTCGAGAATCTTGACAAGAACATTATATGTATTATAAAGGAAAGCAATAAAACAATAAAGATTTACAAATGTTACTACAGCTTTTGCCAAATTAAATGAGAATTTGAAGGATCTAAATCGCTTAATAAATTTTGCGCATTGTATGTTTCTATTACAATAAATAAAAAGATAAATTGTTTAGATACTTGTATTCTTAAATTTACAATACATAATTACAATAAAAACCTGTAGAGTACTGTAATTATTATACAATTTAAATCCAGATTCTTATTTAATTTGACAAAGACTGTACAAAGATTTAGACAAGCTAAATTTTTCAGATGTTTAAGTTACTATTTCAAGTCCCATTCAGTAAAATATTTTATTGCTCGGTAAGGAAGAGGGTTGTAAATCTTGAGATTAAGGAAATATCAATACAAAAGAAATTTCCAGAAATTTCTAGTCTATGTAAACAGGTATTTAAACCTTAAAATCCTATAATAAACCTGTACCCGAACTGTCCTTAGAAATCTATAAATTGGAAATGACCACGTTTTAAAAAAAATAGAAACGTTCTCACGAGACCTTATGTGAAACAATGAATAAGGTATATGATATAGAAAATGATTACTGATAAACAATTTTTACGCGAATAACGCTTGCAGTCAAATATAACAGACTTTTTTAAATAAGTGAGTTGTTAATGTAAGTACATAATATATGGTATTATAATTATAATTTTAAATTTTTAATTGCGTATATGTTAAATTTATAGTGAGATAAACACTGGGTTCCTTACCTTTTTACTCACGATGTATAAGTTGTTAGAAAATACATAATTAGATCATTTTATCAGTTTATGTAAAAGACCTTTAATTCTTTAAATTTGAACAGTAAGTATTATTCGGTAATATTAATGTATGAAGTCTTGGTGAAGCGCAAAATTATCGATACATACGGTGAAATGAATGAAATATAGCGATGATGAAATAGATGAAATTTAGTGAATTATTGATATAGTAGATGAAGTTCGGCAAATTACTGATAAAGCAGGTGAATTTTGTGAATTACTGATGAAATATGTGAAGTATGATGTTTGGTGTACACAATTTTTTCCAGCGGTTAATCCCTCGATGGTTTGTATCTTTGAAACTATTATGAGTATTTGTTATTCGGCTTCTGTACAAAATGAGCCGTGTTTGGAAATTTGTCTATTCTTACCCTTCCAACCTGCGTAAAGTATACAAGAAGCACAAAACTATCGAAAGTATCTTCTGGTAAATTTTATTGTATAGAGAATAAAGATAAAAAAAGAAAGATTTATCTTAGAATCCATAATACATAACTCAGTAGCACCACACCCACAAATGAGTTGCTTTGGTCTGAAATTTATCAAACATTACCTAAAATAACTTTTGATTCATAACCCAGTCATGTAGTTTTAGAATTCCAGCATTTTACATACCTAAAACATCACAATAATGGCATAAAATAATACAAAATGCCCCAATTCCAGCTAAACTGGTTTTATCTCTTATCAAAGTGTTTCCGCGTCATATGTACAACAACTGTCTAGTTTTGTACACCCTACAAAGGTTATCTTTATCTACAATAGACCATTTTGATCTACTAATTCGATAAAACTGCTTGCTACCTAAACTAGGAGAATCTTGTTTAGTTACATACATATGCACATTCTAATATTAATGTAAAGTCAATCTACTTAGTTAGATTTTAATTAGTATCAGATTTCAACACCCAAATTTAACTAGTTAGGGAAAATTTACAAGTAGTTTAGTTATTGAAAACTTGCAGATAAAGTTTTCAAATTTGAATTATGAAACAAAATAAACAAAATTAACACTCCGGGCATTTCTGCTGTGAACAATGTAGATCAAGCATCTCTTGAGCCGTGGAGGAATTTAAATTAAAAACTCAAGATGGCAAGGTACGTCCTCACGCCTAACTCTACAGCAATGATAAAAATGCGGGCTAAATAGAATAGCAGATCTCAACAAACACGCAAAATGCACTTTAATATCTTACATTGTTTCTCAGGTATTTGAAAGCAAGGAATTCTAAATTCTCCTTTGGCACCCTGTATCTGTATACAGTACACTTTAAGATGTAGGAAAGTTACGTTGAATTGGTTCCCATTTGCCTTCGGAATCTGCGGTCAACGTTTGTCGGTTGCTTCCAGAGACACCTTGTATGTTAACATTTATACTATTTTATTAAAATTGTTATAACGCCTTATAGTTTAAAACTATCTAAAAACCGATTTTTGATTTTTTTAAAAAACATATTTGTTGCTTATTAAACATGATTGAAGGGTTTATTTTCACCTTTATGGCGATTTCTTGTAACCACTCATTTTTATATTATCCATCATCAATTATTTTCTAGAGTATCGGCTCACGGCATTTGATTAATTAAAGTTATTTGAGTTTTCTCTCTTTCCTTATGTATACTCTTTCGTATACATCGGAATACTTTTGATCAAGAAAGATACGTAGTTATTTTTTATCAAATTCCTGTAAATTTGTGTATTTTTCTTATTTAAGGTTAAATGAAAAAAGGGATCGATGAACTTTGTCCTATACTTTCCCTCCTACGTTCTTTCAAATCTATCACTGCCAAGAGAAATTGACGTATGCTGTAACTTGTACAGATTGTCTATTTGCTTTTCTTTATTTTTCATAAACGAATCTGAAACTAATACTTTATAAATAAAAGATGGTATTTTTCAACACAACATAACATTTAGGAGATAAAAATATTGAAATACGTTCCTTGTGGAAACAGGAATTTAAAATGAGAGCTTATGTTGCAGAAAAGTACATTTAAGATACGTTTTATAGGCTGATGTCACTGTTAATACACACATAAGGTGCAGTTCACAGCACGTGGATGCTTTTTACAAGACGGTTTTTAAAGTGATATTACGGTAGTCGCGTGCTATGGGCGTCAGTTCTTATTTATCCGTCATCGTAAAGATAAGGTTATCTTATTACAAATTACCAGAGCATCTACGAGCAGATAATGGGCCATAAAAGTATATTAAACAAGACCGCATTAAGCAAGAGCTTAATCTAATGGAAGCACAACTTTTGTAAATTCGGTGTCAGGGGCGATAACAGCGCTCTGATTGCTCCCCGGGTGGAGACACCACGTAGTAAATTCAGTTTAAAATGTTTTCGCGATAAGGTTGTATAAATATCCTCGTTAAGTTAATTCTTTGAAGCGACACCGAGTTAAATGAGTCGCTGTTTTAAAGAACGTCTCGGTATGAGGGTAACAAATGACGCGTCCATGTAGAAATGACGGGATATATTTTTATTTCGTTAATTCTCTTCATTTTCTTTTAAAACCAAAATACGCCCGTTTGTCAAAACGACCCTCGCTAACAACGATGTAGTACTATTAAAATAATGAGAGCCGCAGCTAAACAGCTTTTAAAAATTGCTGAAAATTCCAGTTCATATACATTTAGGCTGACACTTATAAATTCCAGCTTTTGATAAACAAAGCAATACCTCTAATGTTTTACGGTTCTAATTAACCTAAAAATTTGGTATAATCTTCTAGCAAGCTGCACAACGCTTTAGCTTCAAAATCTTATGTTATAGTTCGTGAAGTTAAGTTTAGCGTAGATTAGAATTCATAGTGTGCTACTAAAATAGCGTTGTACTGTATGAGTGTTTGCATTGTTTACGCTACTCACGAAAACCGACTTGTCGCTAATTTTGGGTCGGTAGTTATGTTTTAGCATGCCCGCTTTACAAAACACAACTTTACTTTTCTCGTTCCTTCCTACCTAGAATAAACAGAATAATCTGAATAAAAATACAAATCTCTCAGAAATTTATTGGGGGAGGCTCTGAAATTTGAACTGGGTTTAATATTGTTTAACCAAACAGGATGAAGGCAACAGAACAGCTTAGATACATTCCACAATACAGATATTACCTATTACATTGTATTTTGGAGTCCCTTGTTTACGTGAATCCGGAAATAAACAGCTTGGGGCTTCATACATTTACCCAATATATAAGCCACAATCAGAACAACTGTTTTAAAAGTTCTCTTATTGCTTTTTGGTTTTGCAAAGTTTTATGTTGTATTTAACACGAACCTCTATGAAATATTAACCATTTATCAAAGTGATTAGTGTACATATAAAACCTATGTAATAAATTCATTTTTTATTAGAAGTCTTGTTTACGAAAAACTGTAAGTATTTAAAGGGCTAGTTTTTACTCTCTTCATTAAATTTCAATATTCCTTAACTTTAAGATGTCAACCGACTTTGTTCTTTTCCTTAGAAAGCTATACTTGTTTAAACTTTTAAATAAGCTTTATTAGTTGGTGAAAGGACAATAGAAGTTCGGACTATTAACTAATTTTTTTCCTATCGCCAATTCTCTCTATCACCCGTTTCTGAGGTACAACTTGTTGATGAATGCATTTTTATAGATATCTTCGCCGTGCCATATTCAAGTCTGCACTTAATACAATGGTAATAATATTAATAGTAATTGCCTTTTAATAACTGAATAACTGCCAGACTACTTTTCAAGTACAAGATCAAAATTTGAACTAATGCGAAAAGGGCTGAACTGAAAAGTAACAGCGCATGAGTAACGAGTAAATTCTTTAGTATGCTTTTACACAAAATGAGAAAAAAAGCAATAATTTACTCTCAACATTATGAGTTAACTTAGACAGATGTCAAATTAGGTTCATAAACGGAAAGGTGTATTTAGTTCTAATATAATATTATTCTTTATCGTAGACCCCTAGTGAAATTTAGCCAAAGATTACTTAACTTAATCAAAGGCCACAAAGATAATACCAAAATGAAAGTAAATATGTAACTAACAAGGGAGTGGGAGGAAGATGGTACTAACCAACTTAGACTTTAAAATAAAAATAAACAAAATAAGTGTAAACTAGCACTAAGACTATTTTGCCTTTACTTTTCAACTTGATACCTTGATTATACGAAAGATTAGCGGTAGGATTCGTATGCATTGTAACTCATCAAAGTTCTTATGGTGAAAACGGAAATTAGTGATCCAGAGGCGGTAACATACAATTTGACATGCCACTTGGTTAACTCGATAGGTCTGAGGTAGAGTGGTTCGGCAGTACACTCCGTTGGTAACTTACTCTTAGCTAACAAAGTAGGGAAGCAGGTCAAATCAATGGGCGCCATTGAGGATAATTGTCTGTCCCTAAATAGTAATAGCCTTGTCATAAATCAACTATACGGACCTTTTCGTAAACTTGTAATACTTATTAATGATTTTTTTACATTTAAGAGAAGTGAACTCAAATGGTACACCCGGTATATTAAAACTTTCTTTAATGTTAAAAACTTTATGACAAATAAGCACAAGAAGTTCAGTGGTCGGAACGGATGTATTCCCCGATGAACTGAACAAAAGGAAAACCAGCTTTATTTTTAACTTTGTGAGAAAATGTAATTCTTCATAAAAGCTTTTGTTTATTCCAGAAACACTAATTTCTAAAAGAAAATTTAAATATCCCTTTCAATAACCAAGAGAATTAAGAAAAGTACAAACATTCTAAGCCCCATAGCTTCTAGGTATGAAAGTATCAAGCTTCGTTTTGAGAATTGGTGGTTCTGAAACAAGTAACAGGTGTTATGAACTCTAACTTTTATTCTATAAACTTAAAAATAAAACAGTTCTTCCTCTTGCTCAGTTCAACTGAAGACAGATTATTATGTTTCATTATTTAAAAATAATTTTAACATTACGTGGCTGCCAATAATATTTGCGGTTAAAACAGCTATTCTAAATTGCATCCGAATCAGAATTGGTTTTTACTAAGTGAATTATTAAATACTGTACAATATTTTGCTCTAATTTAACAGTTCTGGGTTCATTTATTTATAATAAGGAAAAGCCTTGTTCAGATGACAGAAGAACCAACTTCATAAGATTTTTACTTGTGTCGCATTGCAAAGTTTTTTTTGTTTGACGTTCTCGAAAACGCATAAGGTAAATTAATAATGCAGTCATGAGTCAATCATTTATGCAACGAAATCAGCATGTAATACAATGAATAAAATCTGCTAGCTATGATTCCTTTGTTTCATTAATTAAATCAGTAAATTTAGTTATATTAATTTTTGTCTCCCGCTAGAAATATTTTTAAGTATTAAAGCTAAATTACGAATTAGTAAAACATTAAGGCCTGTGGCAACACTGCTCAGTTCGGAGTTATCGAAAAAACGTCGGAGCTGATATCGTTAGTAAACCCAAACCCAAGTTTTGGTTTATCGACAGTCAAGCCCTTTCTTTTTTTGAATGGTTGTTGAAAATGTCTTTTAGTAGACAAATATCTGTTTTGCACTTTCCCTCTCACCTGTCAAGTTTTCAGAAGTAGTTGTCTGTATGCGATATGTAATAAACATTCAAAGCATGTAATCCACGAATGGAGAGTCCATAAACCGTAGCTGTAGACGGATGGATCAGAATTCTATTTTCTAAGGTTTCTTCATTCATTTGCTTAAAAGTAGCTCCGCAAATGTAGCAAGCTTAAGAGGAATTGGTTCAACTAATAACATTGCAAACACTTCCATCGACCATTGTAAACAGCATACTGTATGATGCTTCCAAAGGGTTATCACCGATTTTGTTCACCTCTTTTGTAAACATAAACTTTATAGGTCTACAATAAAAAGTGGAAGACGGTGCTTACTTTACAACTACAAGAGGCACATACGAAGTGCGCTTATAAAGATATTATTGTAATGCACAATACGGAACATTTATCATGAAGATGTTATTGTACTCACCATACATTTACTATGGAAAGTTTTAGTTTTTCTAAATAACACACAAAATGCTTGCTCAACCTGTTTAGACACCAGCTTTTAAAAGAAACTTTGTATAATGTGCTATTGTAATCTTTTGGGCGACTCATCCTCCTTTTTTCTTTAGTTGTGAAATGAAATTTGATAAATGTCAGTAGTTTGTTTTGGCTTGTTTTGATGTTACAACATGTACATTTTTATATACAGTGTGTTCAGCGAAGAATTTGTTATAAATGTAAGGTAGGGTCACATGTTTTGTGATAAAAAGATTTTAAATTAAATGCGTCACCGCCAGGTTTAGTTTAACTAAAGATGTAAAAGATTGTATTCTGTAGAGATAATAAGCAAATTCTGCTACATTTCTGGAGCTGGCCATCTTATAGAACCATTAGTACCTATCCATTGTCTCGGAAATACCCTAATACATCAGCTACCTCTTTTGCTTGAGAATGTTAATTTACATTTGAAGCAGGTGATGCATTTTCAACAAAACGGCGCACCTACTCATAACAGTAACATAGTAAGAGACCACCTGAATAGGGTAGTTTTGAGACGATAGATAGATACTAATGGTTTTATAAGATGGCCAGTTCGTTCTCCGGATTTAACTCCTTTAGACTACTTTCTTTGAGCACATGTAAAAAGTGTAGTCTACGAAACACCTTCCAGAAATGTTGAAGAATGTGCTTATTATCTCTACAGATTACAATATTTTGCATCTTTGTGTTAAATTTATAAAAATTATTTTCCCGAAAAGTAAGCCAGATAGGTTGGTAGCGCTTATAAAGAAAGTTGTCACAAATATGTTGCAGATTCCAAAAATCAAATAAAACGTAGGGTATTCTATTTAAAAAAACCTAAGTTAGGTAGCGCCACCTGGCGGTGGCGCATTTAATTTAAAGACTTTTTACCACAAAATATGTGCCCCTACCTTACATTTATAACAAAGTTTTCAGAATTTTAAAATCTGCATTAGATATTGCGCTGTCCCATTCCTCGCTGAACACACTGTATATTTAAAAATCGCTTCATACCCATTAATTTATTTTCGATGTACACTCTTGATGCTTTATAGACAAATTATTGGATATTGATAACAATTCAACTGCTAAACGATCTTTAGTATAAAAGTTTTTGGCTTCCAACTTTTTGTGTAAATGTCAACAACTTCTACAGGTTGTTGCTTGTTTAGGATAGTTTTTGTTTATAGCGTTTAACAAATATTATATCGAACTAATTTTTGTTTTTCTTTTGAGTTCAAAACACTGCCTGTAACATTTTTAATCTCTAGAACAGGAGTTTGTGTTTTTAAAGTTTTCCACATTTTACGCTAGCTAGAGTTCAAGTGTATTATAGAACCTTTTGGTGGTTACAAAAGTATTATTGTTGAAGGCAGTGTTTCTCGTATTCCAAATACGCAAAAATACACATAGTGTTCTATTCCAGATATTGAGGTTTATTTGATTTTTGACTAGATAGAAAATTGCAAATTGCAGCAGATAATGGCTTTTAGTTACTCTATTAAATCTATCATATTAATAATAAATAAATAACAAGAAAAAGAGTAACTCGGCATAGTATGTCAAATACTATTCTTCTTATGCCCTTACAATATTAGTTCCCTTCTTGATGGCATTCAGATTGGTTACAAAAGATCTTCATTATTAGTCGTGGTGAATGGTCTCAATCAAGTGAATCTACAACGGTTTTTTAATTTTCAGTAATTATTATGTATTGATTGATCATTCATCAATAATTGCATTTATTTATCTGCACTTTCTAGACTCATCCCAGTAGCTAAGATGTTGCTAAATGATGTTCTCGATAAAAAAATTGAAAAGTAAAATAATTAATAAGGAAAGATGCAAGCTAGGTATTTTAAATATTTGATTATGATTTATTATAAAAACACCCATTTAAAAATAAAATTGCGGGGAAATTATTTAATTAAATAAATTGAAGCAAAGTATGAAATGAAAATGAATGAAACGAAAAATACCATTTTCGTATGTAACTGAAAATACATACATATATTCATGGGTAAGTAAAATATTATTACAGAAAACATTGTCGCAGTATCTAGTTGTAATGTATTCCGTGGGATTAGTAATTAAATTTTCGTTCTCAGTGTTTGACTAACAGCAGTTGAATTGTTTAACTAAATTATTTGATTACCAGCGAATTAAAAATGATTCGATAATTAAATTTTCGGCAAAAATTTGTTTTTAAAGTGAATGTAAAAATGTTAATTACAAGAATCGTATTTACATAAAAATGTACGAATATTCTGAAAATATGAAATAATGCCTACAATAGAAACTGTTTTAAATTCCTTAACTTTTATCAGTTTTAGTGGGATAATTAATTTCTTTTAAGTGTTTAGTTAGTAGTTGCAATCTGTTAGTATTAGGGTTTCTGAATCGAGAATTCCCGAGAATCTTCAGAGATTTTCCTAAGTCGAGTCTCGGGGAAAAGATACACTAGTCCCGAGAAAAATACATATCAAATCTTTATTACTTGGAAAAGTACAGTCATGCATAAAGTGCTTTTAAGGCTTGTCCAATAAGTAGGGAGACTAACTTTCGGTTAACATTGTTATAATCAGTTTAAGACATACAATCTAGTTACACTGTGTAATTTTTTAAATATTCTTTCTACTAATAGTATATGACAATAATTGACTTACTAATCAGCAGTTGTCAAAATGTTGCGGAAAGAAAGAGGAACACTTTCGAAACGCATTATCCAAATCTACAAAAATATTGCAAATCACAAGTTTAAAACTTCTTATTACTTCTAAAACAAGTAAATTCCGAAATCAATCATATACAAATTTATGCGAAGATATGATACTTTAAGATGAGATAACTACAAAAAGATATCTGACTGTCCATTGTCTGTGAGCACACTAATAATGTTAAGAAAGTCGAGTACATTTTTAGGAAATGTTATACCACAAATGAAAGCATGACTGGTGAAGAGTACAATATTTGAAAAATGTGTTAAGGAAAGATTTAGTTCTTTTATATGGAAGAATAAAAATCGCAAAATACTTTTCTAACCGGACATGCCTATTGTTTATTATACCAAAAAGGCTAAGGATTACTTGCGATAACAAGAAATTACTTTTACATTAAAATTTGGAAGTGATTTTAATGTTCCTAAAGTGAAAGCTATCAGACGATTTTGGGCCCTACGCAAAAAGAAATATTCAAGACGTGCTGTTATGCCGAAAAATTTTGGTAGATTTCGAAGAGTACTCGAAATAATTTTGGGAGAAGTTATCAAAAGTAATGAAAATGAGGTTATGAGCACAGCCTTAAACATTTTAGGAAGAATTGAATAGCAAGAAGTTGATGGAGAAATAATATATAAATCTCATGTTAGTAATTGTAATAAATAAAATAATCTATTAATAGAAATTACATAAATTAATAAGATTTATATGGAAAAACTGTGTTTTAATAGAGTCTCCCTACTTATTGGACAAGCCTTATTTAAAAATTCTCAGGTAAAAATTTCTATGTTGTCGGTGCTAATCTTCAGTCGTAGATTTATGACATGGGGTTTTATTCTTAATTATTGACAATGTCTGTAACACAACTGTCTTCTTTTGATGACATCCTTTACAAACTGTCATAAATTTTGTGGCAGTTGGGTGTAATTACCGACAAACCCGTCTGCGTACAATATCCCTATCTTAAAAGAATCTGTATTCATGATTTTCTACGAATTTTCTAAAATCGCAAACATTACTACTACCGTCGGGAACTTTAATCGTAGGCCATGTGAGTTTCATTAAATAATTCCCGAGTCACGTGAATTCCCGGGAGAAGCTGCATGGTAACTTTCGAGTCTCGAGACATTTAAAACCGGGAAAATCAAAATTCCTAGTTGGTATTGCTTAAGTCAGATTGGACATTTTGTGTCTGATTTCCTCGTTCTTCTTTTGATCTTTGATACTGCGTTTAGCTATTAAAACCAAAACTTTATTTTTTAAATTGAATTAGCCTTTGGTCTTGTTATCTGTTATGATTATCAAAATTTCATAGGCACTAAGAGACTGCTCAAACACTGGTTATCTGTATTCTTCATTTATTTTTTTCTCTTCTAGTATCTTTCGTGTAAATCCTCTTATCACTATTTTAGTAATGCTTCCTAACAATAGGATGCTTTTACTACTATTACGGGTTCCGATTTTCTTTTATTAGTTTTATTTTTTATATTCTTACGATGTCTGTTACATCTACACTTCTATGACCTTCCAGAAAACAAAAAGTCTTGGACTTGTACTTAGATAATCTACGCTTTTTTGGAAATACATTCTTAGAGTTTAAAAGCAAAATGAGATAAATATGTTCTATAATCAAAAACAGTGCATCCTATAGTATGGAACAGAGTCTTTTGTTATTAAACTAACGACGAAGAGTGGAAATTTCCAAATAACAAAACTATCAGTTTTTCAGTGATGTAAAATTTTTTTGCAAAAATCTTCACTTCTAAAGGCAGTAAATAATTTACTTAATTTTAATTTAAGTTTTTATTAAGCAAAGGTTATACCTATAGAAAACTAGGTTCAATATTGACTGGGAAATCTCCTGTACGAGGGTGGTCTGAAAAGTTTCCGACCTAACAAAGATACAGGACATTTTTTCTGAAAATTTTTTTTCAACATAGTCTCCTTGTAACTTTACACACTTCTCCCAGCGATGCTCCCATCTCTGTAACCCGTCCAAATAGTACTCGGCATTTTTCCCTGCAAATTAATTATTCACGAAGGTGATTGCCTCTTCATTTGACGAAAATCTTTGTCCTTCGAGCGCAATTTTTAGATGAGGGAACAAAAAGAAGTCGCTTGGGGCTAGATCTGGTGAGTAAGGCGGATGGTCAAGCAGTTC
>VTPC01003156.1:43298-112825 GCA_011009095.1 Ignelater luminosus
TCTCCACGCTAAAATCACCACTTCGGAATTTTTCAAACCACCTGAAGCACTGTGCTCTGCTTAGAGCATGTCCACCGTAAGCTTCTATAAGCATTTGATGAGCTTGAGAAGCGTTTTTCTTCAATTGATAACAGAAAATCAACGATGTCCGCAAATCGTAGTTTGAAGGCACGAAATTCGACATTTTTAAGAGCGAAAAAAATGCGTTGTTGTATGAAACATCACAAACAATGAATTGAATATTGTTGACAGATGACAGACGAAAAAAATAAGACATTTGGGACAGTTTAAAAATACTCCTAGCGACATCTGTGGTCTAATAGCTGAAAGTCTCATTTCATAGGTATACACCTGGTTTTATTAGATATTTGGGTAAATAAGATGGAGGAGGTGAAAATGGAAATAAACACAGATAAGACAAAATGCATGGTAATCAATGAAAAGATGGAAGAAGATAATATCCATATAACATGCAGAAACGAACATACTGAAACAGTATTAACTTATTAGTGACAGATAATAGAAAATTGAACACAAAGGTATTAAGTAGATCAAAAAAAGGAAGTGAACTATATCACGTTATGAATAAAGTTGTATTGAGAAAAAGGAAGATTGAAAAACACACCAAACTGCAAATTTACAAAACTGTAAATATTACTACAATAACGTAATACGATGACGATGAGACACAATATAACAAAATAGTAACAATAGTAGAAATGAAATTCTTGAAGAAAATAGCAAGGAAACGAACTTGATAAAGAAATGAAAGAATAAAAAGGATTGCCCAATATAAAAGCATAATAAAAAATAGGTATAAATATAAACAGTTGAATTGCTAATTATGATTGTATATGCAGGACGATCGAAGATAGACTAGTAAAAAAAGTAATGTAATTAAAAAGAATCAATAAATGGAAAAAAGAAGACCCAGAACGGCATCGTTACAACAAAAAGCTGAAACTGGAGCAGAAAAAATAAAATCCCTGTATGAAATAAAAGCACTAACTAGAGACCGAAAGGCTTGGAAGAAATGGATAAATAGTTAAAAATACGGGCCGTTGACGCTCGATTAGGGCAAAAGACGAAGAAGGTTTGATTACATTGCTATCACGTATAGGTCTTACTTTAAACATCCATTATGTAAACTTGTTGTTAATGAAGTTTTTTGTGTGCATAAACTTTTAAATCTTAAAATCGTTTGAAATATTTTTCAACTCAAACAGGATTCAAACCTGTAAGTTTTTATTTCGCAGTGAATGCCATAACCTGTAAGAATCACATAGCTTGGTGGTCTAGAAAGTATGACGTCTGATTTTGTGATATTGACACTAATTCTAGGAACACACTGTACAATTTTTCATATACAGCTAAAAGCTAGTCTTTCCACTTCGTTTTCTGTTTTTTACAACCTTAACGACAATTGCATTAATTTCTTCTGTTGCATTTTTCTTAATGGGTTAAACTTGAAACCAAGGTAGTAAATTACAAGTAAAAAGGTATAGTCAACACCACTTTAATAACCTATTGTTAGAAGAAAAGACCGTATTATCGTTCGTATAGAGTATAGAAATAACTATAAAATTCCATTAGTAACAATCTAATATTTTGTCCACGCAATCAATCTTTGTATAGTGTGTGTTATGATGCTTTACCTGTTAAATGACACAAACGAGTTTGTAAACAGTTTTTACAAAATTTTCCAATGTAACTTTTGAGTTTAACAGAATTTTCCAACGTCAAACCTAATTTACCTGACCCTACTGCAGAACTACTTATTTTCAGTATCACCTACGATCGATCTGCAACTTTTGCAGAGTTGCAAAAGTGATATTCTAGATATCTAATATATATTCGAAAAATAGTTTAGTTTTCTAGAAGCTACATTCACGGCTGATTAGACTTCAATGCTTTCAGTACTACTACTACTTTTTTCAAAGCGCATTCGTAATAGAAAGTTATTTTCTATTTACTTATTCTGAAAACATCCCCTTTAAAAATGTAATTTTTCCCCGTATACATAGTATATGAATTTCTGTTCGAAATTAATTGAGAATCGTATCAGTATATATGCTCACTTTCAAATTTACGTACCTAAGCGATAAATTATTGTTTAACAACTCGGAACTGGTGAAATGCTGTATAACACTGCTCGTAAAGAGATACATTCATAAGCCTGGTTGTGATTAACGAGCTCTGTAACTCGCACCACCTATCTGCAATGGCTGGTTATTTTTTCCTCATCTGTCTTTTTATCGGAAGTTTTAGTTTTTTCCTCGTTAGCCAGAAGTCTAGCAATGCTGTCAGAGGCAGGTTTTGTAAGTTTTACGGTAGTTAGAGACAAGTTACGGCTGCTGACTGCTACTGTACCCACTATTATATGCAGAGACCTTTCAAAAGTTTTTGTCGTTTTTTTTTGAGGTCTAAGAAAAATCTAAAATAATAATCAGCTTTAGTAAAGGCGAAACAAACACGATAAGCAAAAACCACAAAAAAAGTTTTACTGTTTTTATACAGCTATGATTTTAATCCAGAAACTTTGAAGAGATTACACCGTGAGAGATGAAATTTTTTACAAAGATGCAACGGAATCTCTTAACGTATTAAAAGCTCCGGAAAATCCTTTACCAGGATGGAATCTCTGATGGGGAACTTTAAGCCAACACGTGAAAATATTAATTTAAAAATATCTGGACCTCGTAATTGCTTAAAAAGGTTGAAGCTTGATAAGCAAGAGTTGATTATCATTAAGTTATTTTCCTGAGGCAAGTTTTTATAAAAAATTCTTTTTCTCTAAAATATTGAATTGATTATAAAATTACCTTTAGAAGATATAAATTACTGAAGATTTAATATAACGTTTAAGGGGTGGGTATGTTTGTTGCTGCATTACACAGTTCTGTAATAATTTCCATCTTTTAGAATTTTAAAAGTGTTTGTAACTAAATGAGGATAATTTATAAAACAGCACAACTACAAACCAATAAACTAAAAAAAGATAAATGAAAAACAAATGATGCCTACAATTTGACTTGCAAAAATACGTTCCTATCTTGCAAACTATTTTTTAAAATAAATGAAACGGAAAAGGAAAAAACAAACAAAACTTTGTAAAAGTTTTAATGTCAAATATAAGAACTGTTTCTGTTGAAAACCCTTGTATGTGTATTTTACGTCAGATATAATTTAAAATGTAGTTTGAAACGACAAAAATTTATTTCTTTGTGTTCGTTACTTACATAAATGAGAATCTTAGACCTATACAGTGTGTCCCACGTATGCTATGGTAAAGGGACTATGCTGATGATTCTTTTTTGTGTTTGCTGTGTCATGGCCTTGAACTTGTAGAACTTGTGGGTTCATTTTAATTGGAAATGAAAATTCTTGCCAAAACTATAAAGTGAAATTTAGAAAATGACAGCTAAACATCACTGTTTTTGCATAGATTGAAGATTTTTGGAATTTGTTATTGTGTAGTTATAAAGAATGTCTCTTAGTTTGGAAATATGTATTTGTTAGAGAAACCTTAAAAACATATCGTCTTTTATCGTGGAACACGCCGTATATTATTTATGCATTGATTGTAACTAAGTTATTTTTAGTTTAGTTATAATTCACCGATGTGAATTTTATATTTAAGTTAACACATATGTATTCATAACCGCTTATATTTATTTATTACTCGTCGTCCGTAATCCATTTATTCAACCGTAAATTTTATTTCTATATTTCCTCGTTTTATTTTGTTATTATATTACATATCGTAGGATTTTAAACTGCATTTCCTCAGGTAATTTACTATGTACCATTAATAATGCAAATTAATTATTCGGAGCGTTATTTATTATAACTGAATATTTTGTTCTAGTTAAGTTAGTAAAACATATTCAGTTGACCGCCCATATACAGTGTGGGATTAAAGTATGGAATATTAAAACAAAGGCGAACTCAACATGTTTTTTTAAAAACGCTGAGACAGGTGGATTTTACTTTTTAAAAATACACATTATTATGTGCGATTCACCTCCCGACTTTCATTTGTTTTTTAGTTACGACGTCATCACAAAAAAATTTAAATGACAATATAGATTTTTTGTAGTGGAATCCGATAGTGATTTTTCTTCAATTTATGATCATGCAAATAAATCCTAAGGTTGCATAACAAAAATTCTGAGAAAAATCGAGCTTAACATTTAATATTGATATTATCATATTTCGTAATTTAGTGGAATATTATTAGTAATCTACAATAATTATGTCAAGAACGTTGAAGATTGACAGAATGCTCGTATGAAACAGTTTGATAGATTTAAAAATTTTTATTTTGATTATTCAGTATACTGCAAAAGTTGTAAGATAAAAACGAAAGGTACTTCATCAAGCAATTTACGTTCCATTCATGGTCTAAATTATTTGTTATCTTGGACAATACTAGCATTTAATCTAATTTTATGTTTTAGTATTTTAATATCATAATTTAGAATCATTTCTTATTAAATACGATATCACCATTAAATGTTCAGCTCGATTTTTCTCAGAATTTTTTATGCAACCTTAGGATTTATTTGCATGATCATAAAGAGAAGAAAAATCGCTATCAGATTCCACTATTAAAAATCCATATTGCCCCTATTAAATTTTTTGTGATGACGTCATAACTAAAAAACAAATGAAAGTCGGAAGGTAAATCGCACGTATTAATGTGTATTTTTAAAAACTAAAATCGACCTATCTCAGCGTTTTTATAAAAACATGTTGAGTTCGCTTTTTTTTAATATTCCATACTTTAATTCCACATTGTATATTTAACATTTCTGTTAATTTAAGTCGTCCGCCGTATTGTGAATAATTTATGTATTATTAACACGCGTCCCCGGTTCATGTACGCGCTAGTATGAAGGAACTGGCTTGTATAAATGCAAGCGGCTGACCGTCGTAAGGGCAGTTGCCGCTGCAGCTCCAGCTCCAACCTTTAAAGCCAGTTCCAGTACTAGTGAACAGTAAGTATCCAGTGGGTAGGAAGAAACTTGGTAAGACTGAAAGTCATTAAGGCTCCCGTCCGCTCTATATATGATCTCACTTGTGATTTGATTGCTGACGCTATCGGTCGAGTAGGTCCGCCGTCGGTCGAATCATAAGACAAGCTATCCCGGTGTCGGTCGAACTGGTCCGTCGCCGCTGGGTAGCTTCGTCCTCCGTCTTATATCCTCGCTTGTGGTTTGACTGCCGATGCTGTCGGTCAAGCCGGTCCACCGTCGGGTAAACCACAACATACGCTATTCCGGCAACGTAGCGGTCCGTGAACGCGTCCGTCATTGCTGGGTAGTATCCGACCGTTCTAGTAGAATTATGTCTGTAGGAGTCTACTCGAAACATCCCTGGACATCTTCCCAAGTACCATATACCCCTATGGGGCAGCTGACCTGAACCTGTAAATCTTCTAACCCGACTCGCTCGTTCCCAGCTTGGCTTACACCCTGCGTAACTAGTATTAGAGGTATTACTTGTGTATATAGATTGCTACCCTGTAAATAAGACTTTAAAAAACAAAAAAAAATTGAACATTAGTTTGTGACAAATCTCTTCAAAGAAGTTGAAAATTCTTGATATGATGATATACAAACTTACAACGTCATCAATATAGCTTCAACATAGTATTCAATTATAATTTTTTCTGTTTTTACTAAGTGCCTTCTTCAGAAAAGAATAAGAACTCGACGTATCAACGTCAACAGAAGTGAAATTCTTTTAACGGGAATGGAGAGATTCCTAACAAGTTAAATGTGTTGTGGATGTGATACTTAATTCGGTTAAACTTTTGTGTTATCACCGATTCGTTCTATACAAGTTGATAATGTGAAACAGAACGCAGATATTTTTTGGTACATCTGGGCTTGTGATACACCAAGTGTTTAAGACTGCTGATATGGGTAACTAGATTATTTCAAAGCTTTTCTCGGTAAAATTTTGTAAAGTAGGAAATGAATTGAAATTTAACATTTTTATGCCATTCTGGGCCAAGATTACTTTAATGTAAAAAGAGGTAACATTAAAATTAACCAAAAAGTCTCCTGATTTAAGAGTAAATTATGATTTCATATTAAAGACATGCAGCGTGTTTTCCCTATATAAACGTTCAGGACGTTAGCAAAGTAATATGACCAAGTTAGTAGATACGGAAGAGAAAAGCAAATTGGAATATCGACTTGGTATGATTTTGGAAGACCATATAGCTTCGTCGGTTTCGATGAATGTAACTTCAGCTGACGGTGAACGCAATAACTTGGAAATCTATCACGCAGAATGACTTACGTAATACATTTGAGGAGTAAAACTTCAAAAAACTACACTTCCGCGATTTTATGATAAAGTTAGGAAGAAACCAAAGAAACAAAGATAAAAGTTAAACTATTTGAAAAGTTGCTTGAAGAAATATAGAAAAATTATATTACTTTTAATATACAGTAAATATTAATAGTATTTTATGTATTAAGGGCGTAAAATATTTATACGAGTATTTAAAGCCCGAGTGTGGAGTTTGTGAACCGAGGCAACACCGAGGATCACAACCACAGAAGGCTTTAATATATTTTACGCCAAAGATGCATGCAATATTTTATGCACGACTATTGCAATAGATAATCAATTAATAATTACATTAGGTGAAAATTTCTAAAACTTTTCTTTCAATTTTCTTAAATTTTGAAGTTACATAATAATTAACTATAGTAACGACCGTAAACAACTGAAACAATACATATTTACTAAGCAATCGGCTTTATTTTAAAGCCCGTTGCTAGCACTTTAAAGCCCGCGGAGTTTAACGACTAACTTTAGGCCCTGGAAACAAGTACAGAATGACCAATTTTAAGCCCGATTGTGCATAAAAGTACATTGAACCGAAAGCTAATAAAATTTAGAAACTTTTCGTTGATCTTTTTTATTGTAACTTTTTCATAACTAGCTACCTCTTTTATAAGTGAAAACTTAAGCTGGTATTAATCTGATGATACTTTATGGTTATTGTGACGGTGGTGGCGGTTACAATAGAGTCATTTTTATCACAACATAAATGTAATAAAATTAATCAAACTTTATTTAGTAGATATGAATAAACGGTTAACCTAATTCACCACGAATGATTGGAGTGCATTATCTGAGTTTAAATAAGTAGATTCTATAATAATTTTATCCTAAAAGACTTTTTTTGACATCAAATATGTCCAATTATTCTATTTAAAAGCGCCTTCGGCGGGCGCGATGTGCAATCTTTCTCAAATTAATTTAATTTATTTCATAACAATGATATTGCTCTGACATATCTAGTTAACGTTAAGTTTAAAAAGTTTTCTGAAGATTATTGAAAGAAGGAAAACGTACAGTAACATTAAATGTAAAAACATGTTACAACCTGTAAGTTTTGTATTACACAAAGTAATTATGACTGAAAAACTAAAAGTATTCTGTGCATTGTATAATGTATTTGAATGACGGTGAATAAGTCTCTTGTCGATATTTTTATTTTATACCTTATCATCTATAACGTTGTGTCTTAAAATGTAAAATCTTTAATCTTTTAGAGTATGATGTTAACTTTTGTTAATTTGAATATGTCTTTATCAGATTTTCTCTTTCGTTGAAAAGATTTTTAATATATTGCATATGTATGTATAGTAATGAAGAGGTTGTTTCAAGCGGCATTGCGACAAAGCTGCTGCATCACCGCACCCTCCCTTAGTGAGCTTCATTCCGCGACTCATTACAGCGCAAGTGGCCACAGTGTTCGTGAGTTTTCATAATGAACCAACTAAAATGTAATTTGAAATAATTAATATGCATTGCCTACCTGTTCGAGGTCGCAATTTTCACAAGAATTTATGATGTGCCGTATGCGTAGATAGAGCGAAAACGTGGAAATTCACTAAAATGCAGTCGCCGAATACCGGTTTTCTGGCTCCGTTGCCCCCTTTGAACAAATACGTGCGTTTTCCACACCGGACGTTATTTCCTTGTCCTAATAAAGCGTGTCCGTGCGGCACCGATTTATATTCATTAGTGGGAGCTCCAAGTCGCATTTTGCTTCGCCCTTGCGACCCTCCCAGTAGTTCGTAGATAACCCATGATACATTTATCAGTATACAATTCGCAGTAACATTTTTACCCTGTCCTTTTCTGTTTATTACTAACGACAGATAGCATTTTTAAGTTATATATGACTATCGCGTTGTTGTGGAGAAGCAAAAACACCTCATTTCGGAATAACCGGTTTTCCACGAAAGCATGCACGTTTTCAACGATATCTCTAAAGTGTAGTGCGTTGTTAGGGATTATTAAGGCGTTAATTCGGTCGAGAGTTAACAGAGAAAATTCGTGACCGTGTCATGATTTCCAATGGTTAAAGTACTTTGGTTTCCCCATTACAAGTTTAAATTTTAATGCGAACGTGCTTCGCAAAGTTTTTGCCTCGGGCTACGATTTTCATTAGTTTCGAATTATATACAATTGAATAGTTTCATATGCAAAATTGTTACAATTTAATTATGTGCATAGCTATATTTTCATTTCAGAAAATAAGTAATTCTTCCATCTATATATGTATTATTACAAATTGTAAAACCTAAACATTTTAAATTGTTTCGTCGACCCTAACAACAATAGCAATTAAAACCATGTGTTCTTTTAAGTCCTGGTAGTAGGGAATTGCTACTATTACATGTTTGCTTTGATTCTGGAAATTATAAAGCACAATATGAGTTACATAGATTCGTGCATGTAATCAAGCAATCAAGATAAATAATGAAACAGTACTATATAGAATAGGTTCGTGCACAATTTATAAAAACAATTGAATACAAGTACGTACTTGACAACACTGTAGTTACTTAATTACTACGTCTACGATACTACAATACCCCGCCTTCGTAGTACAAGATGTTTAATCCTCTGGCAAATCTTGAATGAACTAAGATCTAACAAGACTTGACTATTCCAAAATTCTTGTAGAAGATTCCAAAATCGTGTAGAGTATAGACCGTTTAGAAGAAAAAGTTAATAAAAAACATCCCCTACTGTTTATAAAGCTTAATTTCTTAAAAACGACAGTTTTGTTCCCAGTTGTGATAATAGTAATTACAAAACAAAAGTTTTATATCAACCTTCATCATATTTTTTCATTAAGAGTTTCATGCAAAAAAATTGTAGCTCTTGAAATTATCTTTCAGCTGTAGACGAAACTGTCGATTTTTAGAAACCATTTAAACTATTTGAAAAATATAAGTGATTCCGACTAATTGTTAACATCTATTTCAAGATTTATTGTTAATTAAAATCAATGAATCTGTTGGGGGTATAACTAAATCTTCCATTATAAAGACGTATTAACAAATCGGAGTGAAAATATAAAAAAAAATTAGAAATCTAAAGCACCAGCCAAAAACTACTTGAACAGTTGATTATTTATAGTTGCCATCATTAACTAATCAAAAGCTTGTTAAAATATATTACTCTTCATATTATTTTAAAATTCTACTTTTCTGGCTTGCTCAGTAAATGTACCAAGCCAACATCCTTATAGATTTAATCAAACAAAGTAACAAGACTAAATAGAAATAAAAGCTAATAATGAAAGAACTAATAAACTTAATATCTTGCTGAACTGACGTTTCTTTATTGTGAGTTGATAAAGCCTTTTTATGTTTTGCAAAATGCATTAGAGTTTTACAGTACCCCAATCCTTCGTTGGCTAAAGTGAACATGTAACTTTTGCGATCATTTGCATAATTATGAACGTTTGGGGCCATAGCTAAAACCAATTCACAAATTTAATAGGTTATTAAGTTCAACAGTAAAATATCATTGTTAGTGAAATTTTGCAAAACGTATTTTAAAAGATGCTATTGTTTAGCAATGTCGAATTAAATTCTTATTGGTCAGAATCTACCTATAGATGAAACAACATCTAATGGCAATTGGTAGGAGTATTTTATTAGTGCTATCTTGCAAATCATTCTTATCCTTTAGTTAACTTTTTTAACACTGTAGTTTCAACCTGTTTTCATTTGCCTTAAATGTGAATAGAATAAAAACTCTTTTTTTGCTTCTTACTTCTCTGGAGCTTCTCTGTCTTTATCTGCAAAATTTTCACCGTTCTTACTAAGTTTCTAAACTTACTGAGTCTTTTTTTTTTGGGCAGATCTCTAGGTTCCGAGTTTTTGAGACTTATTTTCACATGGATTAACAAAATTTTTACGTGTTTCTACATTTGGATGTCAAAACTAAAAAGTATAATCAGCAAACAAAAATTTCACAACCTATCGAATTCTATGGATATGGAAGGCCTTAAAACGGAAAATCGTTTATACCAATTTTTAGGAAATTTAGGGATTATTTTTTGTTTTTCAACGCATTGCGAAACACAATTTACAGTCTTAACCATACTAAAAATATGAAGTTTTTATTGATTTTGTTCGTATCTTTAGAACTAACACAGCTGCAGAAAATGGTTGAAGAAATAAACAGACTTTAGGCTATATATAATTAGAAAAAACGGAAAAACTGTGAAGGTTTTGTTTTCACGTTGAATAATGCAGTCAGTTTGTTGGTAACAAATATATTCATTAATACCATTGAAATTGTAGCTCGAGTTACGACGTTGATTTAGGCATTATTTTCATTAGAACAATGTTTAATAAGGGTACAAATCTGTTTCCAATTTATTTATTATACGGGATTTTTAAAGCAATTTGTTTTTTCATCAAAGCAAAGGAAAACATTTGAACAAATAAAACCTCAAGGGTAGAGTAATCGTTTTATTTTCACATATCTGCTTCAGAAGTTTTGCAATAATTAAACTGAGTTCTAACAGATTCTGTGCTTTGACCAAACTTCCTTATAAAAATAATATTGATATTCTGGTCAATACAAGATATAAAATTATTTAACTGAAACAATCCGATTTCTGTGCGTTTCTCTGTTCGCAACTTTCAAACTTTCTTAATAACTACACCTCCTTAACATTGGCACCAATGTATTTAGTTGATGTTACTGGTATTTCTTAAATCGAACTCGCTTCGAAATATTTTGGAGTTTGCTCAGAGTTTCTAAGTTATTTTCTAAATCTTGTATTCCAGTATTTGATCACTTTATGATGAACATTTTGAAACGTTTACTCGAGGAATATTAAAATTTCTTTTTCTGATTTCACTATGAAGCAATAGTATTTGAATATACCACAATCAGTTTTTGAATTTCCGCTATGGTTAATAGTTTAATTGACTGTCAACCTTATTAGCTTGCCGCATATTTATAAATTATGAATAGCACAAACTTGTTTATGTTATCTCTAATCATGACAAACTATCATTTGAGAATCATTTTGTAATTTATCAAATATCTTGCTTTTTGGAAAATTAGTATTTACTGAAAAAAATCATGGTTCCGTTTCACATTTTTCTTCAAAATATAGTTTTGTATTAAACCATTCAATGCTATACGGTTACTCACAAAACTCTACAAGCTCCTTTCTAAATTGTCGTTAACAGAGAAACATAAAGTACAAACAACTTTTTTTAATACAGCCAACAAAACACAAGTGTTAAACAAACAACAATATTAGAGAAGTATTAAGTAAATCTCACGAAAGTCTACGTATCAATTGCATGCCAAGTTTTGTTGACGAATTTTATGCTATGTTCGATTCGACTTGTTTATTATTTCTCAATTACAGATAGTGTTAAGCTAAAGTACATTTAAAAAAAAATTGAAAAGTATATACAACAGCTGCTCAAAAAACTTTATTTTTAGCCTTTATTATTTTTAAAGAATTCCCCGGAAGCGTGTATGTGGATTTCAAACTTCTTACCATGCTATTTGCAATTGTCCAAATTGAATTTTTGGATCTTGTGTCACCCTCGAGATATAAATGTTTCAAGATACTTTTGAAACATTAATATCTATTAATTTTAGACCTCAGAAACATTGTTATTGGGTGTTAAGAAAATCGTACATGTTCTAATTCAACTGCGGTTTAGCGTGGAATGTCTCAAATACGATATTCTGCTACTAGGAGCTTAAGATTATTACTACATTTAATATGAAAACTAATTTGAATAGTAAGTCTTTTATAGCTGAAAGTTCGAATAGGGTTTTATCTGAAAAGATCATAGTGCTGTGCCATAAGGAACTCGGTCGCTGCTAGCAGTGGTCTTTGATCAAGTTTAACTTTAATTTTAAAAGATAAAATATCTCATATCTAGTATAATGGTAATTTATTCTTGCATACTCGTATGTATGTCTAAATTTTAACTGGAAAGATATATTTGTAATAAAAACATAAAAATAAACTGACAAGGGTGCAATTACTAAGCATGTCTGAAAAATATAAAAGGAAAAACCTTAGAATAATAGCAGAAAATAAACATCAAATTCAAACAACTTTCTAGTGTTTTTAAACCGGGACAAGAACTATTCCTTTGTGAAATAACAAGAGATAATTTTTTCCGTTGCTATCTAAAGTATCCTTGAAACTTTTTTACATGAAAGTAAATACCATCTGATACTGTTTATCCTGAAGCTTTTTCCTGCAAACAGTAAAATTGTTGGTTTAATAACGAGCCTACGTTTTTCAGAAAAAAAAACCAAAAGTTTGATATCATAAATTGCTTTAAGCACGTAGAGTAGTGTTGTTTATTTTGCTATTTTTTTTAAATAGTCAGAATTTAATTAATTTTGCTGTGGGGAAATTTACATGGCCTCGGTTTCTAATTAATGCCAGCTTATGTTAGATATCTGAAATGACACGACATTTTCGTATACTTGAAGTGACATTAGTAGGAAATGTGACCTTCAACGCAAGGACAGCAGGAAAAAATCGAAAGTGATATGAGGTGATATGAAAATTTGAACCTTTTAAAATTTTACATATATTCAAATATAAATAATGAATGACTGAAAAGTTAATACAAATATTAATAAATACAATGTTAATATGTTTATTTATTTTCAAAACAAATGTTTATTATACAGGTGTTAAGAAAAAAAATTTTTTTGTGGAGTTTACAAAATAAATATGCAATAATGAAAATTAAATTCATACTTATTTGTAGTTAGTTTATATTATTACGCAGTTTAGAGTGTTTTGGCATTTTCACAATTGTCTGTTCTATAGTAAATTGTTTTTCTAATTCTGAAAGCCTTTTGAGTTACTTTTTGTAGTTTCTACTGGAATAACACAAATAACTAATCCAGTATATTGACAAACTGATTGAATCTAGATATATCTACCGTACTTCTAGTGTTACACAGGGAGATCCCGCAATAATGATTACAGATATAGCAACATATGATAGAGGCACTGATTTAGTCAGATAATTATAACGGTGTAGTCGTTTTATTCAAACATCTTTAAACTTTATCTTTGCTAACTTGAATGGCTTTCGGAAAATGTTTGTAATTTATCAACAGCTTTATAATAGTGAAAACCTTAAAAACCTTTTCAAACCTTTGACTTGAACCTTGCATATCCCAATTCATTATCTTCGAGAAAGATTTGCATGATCTAACCCATTACAAGAGAAACTAGGGATGCTGAGAATGCAGGAAAGTTAGCAAAACCTAACAGACTAATATCTTGGACATAGACGACAGACGATAAAGAGGACATCCCGTATGCTTCAAGCAATGCTAACAAACCTTTAAAGGGGAATTGCAACAATGAGCTAAATATACCTTCTGTCTTCTTTGTGAAGCAGTTTTGGTATTTAGCAGAAAAACAACTGCATAGAAGCTTTCTTATCTATAAAAATATAAACAATAAGATTTTCCAGATGCGAACTTGGCAGGTTCATGTTGTAAAATTATTTTCTATGGTGCATCATAACAACGTGACTGATTTTCCAGCGAAATATCTTTGGAATTGCGTCGGAGATATGTACTTCATGCAGAGTAGCAGTCGTTTTAGTGTTTAGCTTCTTGTTGTCATCGAATTGCCAAAAACCTTTGAATTTTTCTAAGGCAAAAGAGATTCTTTACTTTAATGAATCCTCATAGCAAAAAACCCCTACAAAACTGGATCTAGTAAAACTACTTATATACTGGTTATAAACATAACCCAATGTCATTGTGATAAACGTTTCGCAAGAAAACAAAACATGTCAGGATTAAGTGCTTTTATTAGAGAGAAATTAAGTATGGTCTGCTACTGTATTGTGGGGCATATATAGGTGAAAATGATTTTATAACACACAGCGTTAAATAGTTCCAGATGTGTAGCTTTTACAGCTTTTATTATTATAAGAACGGGAGGTGAACGATTTTGGAAAGTTTCATGCAACTGTTGATCAACTTTGAATATTTCCATTTTCTCTCTCTTCTTTGTTTTTTCTGCTTTTTTTTTGTTTTCTTGTTTTTCTTTTCTTCCTTTCGGTTCGTTTCCCTTTTAGATTGTATACTCACGTTTAGAACCTTTGCTATGGTAGCCTTTATTGAGAAGTTCTGGATTATATTTTGATGTCTCGTCTGAACGCGGAAAATTTATTTTCAGATATAAAAAATTGTGAATTTATTATTATTATTATTAACACTAGTAGTGTGGAGAGATTTACTCCGCCTAGCAAATTTAGATTTTTTGAAATCTTTAAATCTTTGTAACAGGCAAATCAATTTCAATAGCTCTTAATTTTTTATAACTTCATATTATAAAATTCAAAATGAAAACATATAGTTTGAAGCTTTGGCATGCATTTAAGATCCGGGTCTGTGGTTTGATTCAGATCAATACCATCTATCTAATGAAGCCGTAATTTAATTAGGGTTTAATTTGACTACTGAACTTTGGATTCTAGACTTTGGATTTGGGTTTACAAAGGTAGTTCCAAACGTTATCATTACTTTATTTCTTCTGAATTAACTGCGTGAATCATAGTTTCTTAAATCCTTGTTGTAAGCGAAATTTACTCCACTCCATAGGTGATTATTGTCCAAAGAGGCAAGTTTGCGATTCATTTTCAAAGGGGTCCTTGCATGTCAATATTATTACTTTAAACGCATGAAAACACCACTAATTTGTAAATTGTAGAATCTCTGTACTAATTAGTACAGAGATATACTAATGTAAATTTTCATCTAAAGTTTCCATGTTTTGTAATTGTCTTCATGATGTGCTTACTACAAGGTACATTTTATGATACTGTTGATGTCTGAATATTCTGGTTTCAATCTGAAAACATGATTAACAGATGATTTGATTTTCTAAATGAGCAAAGAAATATCTTATCTTATAAAATATATTTACGATCACTGAAATATTAGAATTAGAGAAAATGTAAGAAAAAAAAATATAGAAGCAAAAAACATTTAAATTACTAGAGAACTTCCACTTAAATTGTTACCATGTTTTGCTTCTCAATTTTAATTCGCAGTTGGAGCAAGTGTAATTGTAAATTAATCTACGGAAAAGGTATTTTAATAGAAACGGGATGTGGTTAAATGAATGTAATTATAAAATAATTAATTTTTTGTACGGCGGACTTAATGGTGTACTTGATATGACATTTATTTATGACTTGTAAAACCAAAGTTAAATGTATTTTGGACAAAATTGGTCTTTAAGGTGTAATTTAGAGTCAGGACAAAATTACGATGTCAGTTTTAACACCTCTTTGTATATGTGAATTTAATAGTATTAGGTGGTACGAAGTTCAGTAATTATAAAATTATACAAAACGTTAAATTAGAATTGTGCCGCTTAATAATTACGAATGGTGTTTCACCGTGTCATAAACCGTATTAGTACAACACCTCAGGGTGCAGTTTGCGAACTGAAGCATTTACTTAATACGAAAGGCCGTGGTAAACGAATAATATATGTTTGCATATTACACACTCGCTGAATAATGTCTTATACATATGCAGGTACCTATATGCGGCGGACACATTTTATTAAAAGAATAAATTAGTAGTCGTGGTTCTACGCCTGTTACTGCGGGTTGCGTCGTGTTATTCTAGAACAAGAATTCCTAATAAAAGGGAGCTAAAGATTCTTAATCTAATATTACGGACACGTCTTCGCATTTTAAGATAAAGTTCTTTTAATTTAACTTTTGTAACTCAACAGTTTCCGTCTGCTAGAATTTTTCGAAGAATTTTCTTCTGTATGTTGAATTATAAAAGTAAACTGCATGAATGCTGCCGAGGCGACTCTCTGAATATAATAGGACTAATTTTAATAAGTCTTCCTCATTATTCCACGCCAAATCGTTTCTCTTTAAAAATATTGTTTTATTCCTATACCCTCTTTTGTGCAGGGCGTTATTATGAATAACGATTGTTGTTTTAAGTCTCGACAAAATCTGAATTCTCGTTTCAGGTTTAACAACTTAAGACTCAAAACTTGGTATTATATTAATATCAAAATTTGAATATATTATTTTAAACTTTACACCTTGTAGAACTTGTTATATATTATTCACATTAACTTTATTTTAAATTGTGAGACTGTTAAACTTGTAGTTTCACAGTTAAATTTAATTCTCCAGTTTTAATCGTGTGCTGATTTGTATTTTCTCTTCCCCTACGGTGAAAATTACTTCACCCTAGTCTAGTCGTCGCGGCCAAACTTGGTGTTATGTTTTCAAGGACTTTCTGACAAAGGGAAACCTTAGAGAAAACCAAAACATAGAGTTAACTACCGAGAATGGGGCACATTCTCTCGGAATTGTTTTTGGTTTAGATTCTTTAATAATGCTGCTATTTACATTATAATAGGATTTTCTCTTTAAGTAATCTGATTCCGTTTGTAAAACTGCATAAAATGACATGTATTAGTCGTTTTACTAAATCTCAAGTAAACAAAAGCTACATAAATGTATTTAACATTTGTATTGTTCCAGTATCACTTACTTTTCCATCAGATGTTTCTTCTTTCTTTTCTTCTCAGATTTATTTTTACAAAACAATGAATTGGTTAGATGGTGTAAAATTAGTGTAGTTTACTGCATGCAGATGTAATTTTCTGCTTGAAAACCGATTATTTTATTCTTACATATTACTTCATCTTTTAATATTATTTAATTTTTCAATTGGTATTCTACGGTTCATCGGGACCTGCATCTGTACTTATTGCTGAAACGCATACCATTTAAGATCCAGATAGAATTCAGCTCAGAAATTGGAAATCGGCTGTAAGCCAAGTGTGGAAGATGAATCTTATCTGCTACCAATTCTTGTGGTCAATTCTATTTAAGTCAATTCCTAAAGCTGACGATTTACAAAGCTGTCAGCCATGTTTATCATTATTGCTTCTCTTAGACGTCTTTTTGTGGTAGCGCCCTTTAATGCAGTCATTAAACCTTTTGTACCCTCTAGTTAATATAGTCAAGAATTCGTCTTCTTAACTCTTTCCAGTTCACTCTATCTGACCCAAGGATTGTATTTACAGTCGCATATTACTTATATGAAATGCAGTTTCTTTCTCTTTACAGCACAATCGTCATAGATAGAAGGTGCTTATTTAGCTAAGAGCGTCCCTTGCTGTTTTCTGTTTTACTGACCAACACCTAGAATTTAGCTTATCTAAAAGAAGACACAATCTGCTAATGACAGTACAAAAACATACATCACAGTTTACTCAAACTGTTACATATAAAAAATATTTTTTACATAAAACCTGATTGAATTTATCAAAGTAATGACATTTTAAAAAAATAAGATAAGCAGAGGCTAGGAAGACGGCAATATATCTTCCTGCACATCCTCCGTATAATATTCGAAAGATATACTTACATAAACAATAAGTAGTTACTTTTAAATTTAAAACATTATGCCAGACAAGCATATAATAAACCTAAAATAACTAATTATTTTAAAAAGACAAAAATATTTTTAAATAAAACAAAATAATGCTAGCAGTACATAACCAGGGCTTGAGTTTATGAATCTTTTGTTAGTTGCTCGCACCAAACACAAATGGTAAAACACGGAAATCTACATAAAATAAAATGAAGAATATGAAGAAATTAGTCTCCTATACAGCTCATTTCTTGTGAATTTTGCAAGAACAGTATTTGTTGCCTGATAGTTGACGCCAAATTGATAAACGTTAGTTTGCCCAAAAAGAAGAGCAACTCCAAAAGTTGTTAGAATGGTAATTACATTTAGAATATGACGATGTCAAATTGATGCACGCTAGTGTCCAGACTGTACCTCTACGCAGATTTTAGAAATGACAAGGACTACAGTTTATTTAGTAATTTTTTAAACTCTGTTAGGAATGGACTTAATTGGCTCGCTAGAGACTACGTTAAATTACAATTCACTAATGAGTGCAATTAATTCACAAGACATAAGATTCTAACAAAAAGCTTTACCTTTGTAATACTGCATGGAATACGCAGAAATCTAAAGTTAGTATCGATACACACCATTTGTTTAATCCTTTAGAACAGATTGGGTTATAGCGTATCAATAATTCAAGGATGTATGCCTAAAATTGTCAGTCAGAAATTATAAAATGACAATAGATGACTTCTAGGTGCACACCAGAAATGCTAAAATACTTTGGCCAAACCGTCGAATTGCTGTTTCTACACGTTTTTTTAATGTAATACACGGGGGGGTTTCCATACAAAAGACGGGTTTCGTTTCTCGGTGTCTTCAGTTGAGAGTGACTCACAAAGTATTTTTGCCCAGCGGCATCAGTAAGAGTTTAGCCCGCCGCGTACAAATTTTTTGAGTGTGTCCCATCTAATTGAACTTTTTATATAATGGCGACCGTAGTAAAAAGGCTTTTCGCTAACGCACATAAAGGGGGATTCCTTCAAGTCACTGTAGACGGTTGCCCTAAAATTTGACTGCTTGGTTGCTTTGTTATGTTATTGTTGGTCAGACTAACACCTTCTGTGATTTTGGAAGGAACTGAGAACTTCTAGCCAAAATCTCCTCTGCTCTTATTTACTTTCTTGTAGACTGGCGGTTTAGAGTTCTGTAAAAAAACTTGCAGTGCAGTGCATAGGACTTCAGATATTTAAGTTTTCTGAATATCGGAAGCCATCTAGAATTTCTGAATGTCAGTTTGCATCAGTATCAGACTAACTCCACTTATCAATATTAGAAAATTTTGAATTTTTCAGAAACTAAGAAAAACAAGATCAGTATAATCAGAATGTAAATAAAAATAGCTAAGTTCTGAAAATGTAATACAAATAACTACAACATACCCAATATGGAGATGTGAAATTTATGTACTGACTTTTTATCTTAACGACCAGTACAGTTCATAATTAGGTGATTAAGAAAGAATTCAACTTTTTTAAAATATTTTGCAATAACTGTAACCCTACTTTCTACACACATTAATATTAACGGTCTGATTTACGTTTACTTTTCATTACAGAAATTACAATCAAAACTATCATAAATCATTTTAAAATATGTTTCTTTATTAAAATTAGAGGCATGCAGATACAATTTACGATGAATGTTGTAATTTTAATTTTAAAATATTTCCCAGCATCCCATAAATCGTATGTAAAATCCTTTGTATTTTGAACTGCTGTTTATCTCAATAAATTTAACATACAAGCGTTGCATATGTATACATAAGCGCATGGAATGCATGGTGATATAACATGATACACCATTAATGTGTCGAAGAAAATTGTCTATTCAGTATCAGCAGTTAAACTCTCACGTAATATTCAGGACAAAATTGACAAATTGCTAGAAAGGAACTGTTAATATTAGACAACAAGTTGATAACTACATGGGGCATGTTAAATTTCTAGACACTAAAACTGAAATATTTGATTGTTTGGAACATTTTACGAGAACATTAAACAGAGCTGCAGTTTATATAACGTTTTGTAATTAAAGCAATTATGAGAGATTGTTCGAAATTGTTTTGTGTCAGTTTCGTGCAGGTACTCCATTTATTTTCAGTCACTAACAAGAAACAGCTATAACTTTGGAACTAACTGGTACATCAGTAACTTATGTAATTTACAATCAGGTAACTGCCCACAAACAGTCTCCTTGTTTAAGGGCATCGTATTGTAACCATATAAAGTGAGCATGTTAGGCTTTATACCTAAACTACTACAACTACCATGCGTTTCACAACAATTTCCTATTAATTCTCTACTAGTAAAACACATAAACAGCGAGTAAACTTTAACAAAAGTTTTCTGGATTAGTTCATGGTTTGCTGCGTTGTAAATAGGCGAAAGAAGAAGTTTGAAAAGTAACGTTGAAAATTCAAAAGATGAGTAGCCGTCAAATTGGCCGTAGCCGTTCAATCAGCGGACTTAAGTTTCGATAAGTGTAGTAGATGATGTGTTATCTTTTAAGGTCAGATGGTTGGTCGGAATTTGAGTCCACTCTTTACCCCACAAAAAGCGGACTAGAAAGTGTCCTTCTGAGTGCTCCGCATTGCTTGAAAATTGCCTCGCTTTTGACATTATGCAATCAATTTTCTCGTAGATGTTTCAAGCGCTGTGACGAAAATCTATCGCACGGTGAGGGAAACTTGATAAAATTAATTTGTTCCGTTCGCGTCTCAAATCCAAAGTTTTTGACAAAAACTACCTTAAGAATATTTACTTTCTGCTATTTTAAAGTTAGAAATTAAAATATAAATTATATTGCGTGCATTTAAAACAGTAGGTAAAAAGTGTTTTTTCCTATCTTTATGTAAATTCATAAAAGAAGCAAATGTTATAAACTTTTGTTTTTATTTGACGAAAGTATATTGTTCATAGTAAAACTTTTAATTTGTTTTTCTTCCTTAAGTTAGCCGGCTATAATTTGAAGTAATTTACTTCCTTTAAGTAATTTTAAAAAGTTAAAGTGGCTGAAGGAGTTAAAGATGTTGTAAACTCTCCGGCAATAGCCTCCAAAGTATTCTTCTTCTCTGTTGAAATGGCCGACGATGAATAAAAGGCAACAATTTTTTTACTAAGGATTTCATTAATTTCAAGGTTTAGAGCCCACTTCACTCTTTCTTGGAACTCATCGGCTGAATTCACAGTGAAAGGTTGCACGTTTTAATTTAGTTTTAAAGCGTAAGTTGTATAGAAGAATTTATTGGTAATTTAAAAATCCATTGCCACCTTCTTTTGTCGACATAATTTTATTTCGTTTATTAAATTAACTATTTAATACGCTTTCCAAGAATTAAGAAAAATAAGGATAGGTATTTACATTAATCTATTTAAGATACTTACTAGACAAAATCTACATAATCATGATGACGGTGAAAAGAAATAAAGATGGATTTCAAAAGAATAAGAAGCTTCAGTGAATAATATTTTAACAATGGGATATGAAAACTATACACAACATTTTCTTGAATTAATAATGACTTATATATATTGCAAACCAAAGATGATGGTTTTGTAGCCGAAACCAGTCGGTATTAAAATACAAAACATCACACAAGGACATAGTTACATAAATGTAATATGAAGTCAAGATTACAAGTTGATTACTAGCCAAAGAATGTGAATAGTACTAGAATAACTACTGAATAGGTTTCTGTTAATATTAATACATTTAATGCAGATAAATACGAGGTATGTGAGAAAAGTAATGAGACTGATTTCATACTAACCAAAGTTTTTATTTTTTCAAACAACAGTGTTATCCCCTTCAAAGTAATTCCCTTGGGCAGCTATGCCCCGGCAGAGTCGTTGTTCCCACTCTTGGTAGCAGCGCTGGAAGTCTTCAACTGGTATGGCTTTTAACTGGTCGGTCACAGTCTTTTGAATGTTCTCCAGAGTTCCAAAATGACGTCCTTTTAGGACATGTTTCAATTTCGGGAAAAGGCAAAAGTCACAAGAATTCAAATCAGGTGAATAGGGGGGTTGAGGAACAACAGTAATGCGTTTTGAGGTCAAAAATTCACTGATGGAAATTGCTGTGTGACACGGAGCATTCTCATGATGTCTGTCAAAATTTGATGCACGGTGAAAGTGTTTAAATTTAACTGTTCACTCATCATCCTTATTGTTAAACGACGGTCTGATCTCACAAGAGCCCTCACACGTTCAACGTTTTCGTCAGTTTTTGAAGTTGAAGGTCTCCCTGAGCGGGGTTCATCTTCAACGTGTTCTCGGCCGTCCAAAAATGATTTGTGCCAGCGGAAAACTTGTGCTCTTGATAAGCACTGTTCTCCATAGACCTGTTTCAACTTTTCAAAAGTCACACTCGCGGATTCACCAAGTTTAACACAAAACTTTATTGCACAACGTTGCTCTAAATTCCGATGCTCCATTTCTGTAACACTCTACAAAAACACAACTTCACTGATGGCGCTGTCAAAAATAATGTGTTAGCTGTACGGGGTTGTAACTCGGACTGAGGAAGTGGAAGCAATAAACAAACCGGTTTAGCACAGGCCGGTAGACACAACGTTGCCAGATCTCCTGCAGTGTTGCCAGTCTCACTACTTTTCTCACACACCTCGTAAATGTATATCGGACGATGAATAGTGTGTAATTTGTCTATCAATGTCCAAAAGTATTGTAAACCTCGCATCGTATTTTTTATTTGGATATGAAACAAAGACGATGCCATCTCTTATCATACCCTCTTTATATTATTCTTCCTTATTACTTTTCCTGATCGCCCTAAAGCTAATGACTCAACAATTTTACGTAGATACTATTAACAACCTGAAGAATAAGTGCTGTATTCAGCTCACAATAATAAACAAGGGAGGGCTAAGACTGTTCTTACTGAGGAGAAATCTAATGAGATTACTAATTTAGTAGATAATAACAGACGCTTGACCTTAAGAGAACTTAGCTAAATTACAACAGTGAGCAGAAACAATGTCCACAGACTGTTAAAAACAACGCAAAATATAGGTCGTACTATTTTCAAAACCATCAATAACTTATTGCGAACAATTTCAAACACAGAATTACTTTCTGCGAGTTCTTTATAGAAAAAATTAATACCAATTCAAATATCTTACAAAAAATGTTTTCTATGTTACCGGTGCAGTGAACTCACAAAACTGCAGGTATTGGCGTAGAAACAGTTTGCATTTGAATAACATCAGTAAAACATAGCCACCATCCAAAGTTAACGTTTAGGAGGATATCGTAGGTACCAAGATTATAGGACCTTTTCTTAGTAATGGAAGTATTTGTGCTGAAAAATATTTATCAATACAAGATTACGTGATGCCAGCTTTAAATAAATTAAATTTCAACATTCACGAAGATATGACTGATATGATGGTGCTCCCGCCTATAATGCGAGAATCGCAAAGAACTATTTAAATGAAAATTCCCCATGTCGTTAGATTAAGCTAGGGGGTGAAATATCCTCACCTGCTAACCTGCTAGATCACCGGACCTAACGCCGATGGATTTTTGTTATTGAGAATATATGCAAACCAAGGTTTTTAATGGAACGTTGATGGATTTAGACCAGTTAAAACACCGAATACAAGCTGTATCAACAACTATCACAGCAGAACAGTTAACAAACACGTTAGATACGTTTTATGATTTTATAAGAAGTTTCTACAAATTTATGTTAGCGCAGAAAAATACTTTGAAATATTCTGCAAATTGTGTTTTTAGGTACCTATTAAACCATAGGCATATTTTCCTGTTTTTCCTTTTATTTAATTGGCAAATTAGCAAGAATATTTACATTCAAAAGTGCCAATGTTCTACGAGTATTTTAAGTGGGATAACTTCATGCATACATTCTAAAGGTTTCTAAGGTTTCTTCCAACAATTCGAATTTAGTTGTTATAGATATTTCAAACTTGTACTGCTTGCATGGTTCGCCCGCGCACTAGTTGTTAAGATAATATTAAATTACAATTTGCATATACATATATTAAAAGTTTATGGATTTACAAAACAATGTAGTAATTTATACTTTTTCTTAACATAAAAGCTGTTATTCATAATAATAATCAATTACTAGAAATAAGGTAAATCTTGATATTTTTAAATAGTATCACAAAATTCTGTTTTACTCGGACCTCGACGCATCCTATGAAAAAAGTATATGAACAACCATACTTTTCCCCAAATATTTAATTACTACAGCTCTAATCCTCATCCTTGGCCGCTCAATCAATACAGGTAAAATAGTAGATGCCTTATGGTAGCAATATTATGTAGAAAATGTCACTTTAATATCGTACGTTGCTCTCGATAGATGTGAAAAGTAAAATATTTTAAATGAAACTTTCACATTTGCCATTTTGTATCTCAAAAACATTGTACTTTAGAACATAAGCTACATATCGTCGGCGACACGAGAAAATCTCGTAACTCCAGTGAGTTAAATTTTACAGTAGATAGTATTACGTGGTTGAGATACTCATTATTAACAAACACATGAAAGCAATAACCTACAAATACTTTTATTAACAAGAAAGGTAACTTTAATGTTTGATTTGAACTTGATAGAACATCATTTTATCTGAAAAAATTGGAGTTATGAGTTTTACGAACTTAGGTTGGGTTTTTAAGAGTGGAGATACAAGGATTTCAGAAAAATACAAACAATTTTAAAGCAAACACTTTGAGGGTCAAAATTTTATTATAAATATAATACGTAAAGAAATATACATTTTCAATACATTAACAAACGAAACATAAAATAACATATAACATAAATAAAAATGTTTATATTAAAAATATAAAAGAAAATTTAAGAATAAACAAAATACATCTCTTTTAGTTATGAGGTATATTGTCATAAAATGCGTGATAATCTTTTTCTAAGCTTGTTTTTAAAATCTGTAAATGATTAAACTTTTCATTCTTTATGGGAAGCCCCCCTTTGTAAAGTGCAGGTAGTTCCGCAAAAGGTAGGGCTGTAATATTATTCATTCGAAGGGGTAGGTTTTGCCATGCATCGCCAAACCGAAGTTTGTACTGAATCGTTCCATTAGGGTTATATTTTAATGCCCTAAGATCTGTAACAGTGAGATCGCCGATTCTTTTTCCGGGGCGAATTGATGTTACGAAATTTAGACCACTAAATCTTTTAAAGAAAATATAGGTAAGATACAACACTTCATATTGCTTTGGGGTTCGTCGAGCTGATTTGCAAATTTGTATATAATCTGCGGGTAAGTTTATGTTAACACCCTTCAGCTTCCTCTCAATTGTGCTGTGCATGGCATCCACTTCCATCTGCGTGTGGCCGCGCTCAAGATATTTCTGTATAACCACCACACCATTAGCTACAGAAAAGTTTCTCAGGGCACTCGCCAGAGTCGAATTCCTATTCTGATAATTGCACCCGTCGCTGTACAAAATAAGTGCATTTTCGACAGTCTCTAATTGATAGACGATTATAGCTGAAAATTCATTTGCGGTCAACTTTCCTTCTGTTTCGTTCCATATAAAACAGGTACAGTCTTTGTTTTGGAGGTCGAAAAAAGTCATGTTATGCACTACTAATTTAGTTTTATAATACATTTCAGACACATTTATTTTAGGAGCAAGAAGAACCGCTTGGAGATCCATCGTAAAAGTCATACTCGATCACGCTTCATCTTTTTGCTTTTCAGTCCTAGCTTCTTCCTTTCTCTTAATGTGGGCATTATAAGTTATTTCATCGATATTGTTTGTTTTAGAACCTTCACAGATATCGCAGGCGTCCTTTTTAGGTGCATATAAACTAAAATTGTTTTTCTTAAAAAGTTGTTTGAGGGCCGTTTTACTTACATAATTCATGCTTTTTTTTGCGGCACCAGTCACTTTTATAAAATTCGTACAAATCAGATTTTGATTTCCACAGTGGCTCCAAATACAGTTTTTTGCTTGAAGCCCTACAGTAATGAGACTCCATTTTTGGAATCTGGTCAAAAAACTCTTCTAAACTTCTCATTTTCTTCTCTCGCTTCTTTTTAGAAACTAGTACCCTAGTGTTTTCATCCTCACTATTATTTTCACAAATATCCAGTTCAAATGCTTTACTCAATTTCTTACACTCCACTCACCTATGCATAGGGTATTTAAAAACATATTCCTGCAGACCTTTACACGAATCTCTTTCAATTTTTAAATAATAGTTCATTGAAATTGAGCGTCTAGATTTTTCAATATCTTTTCTATCTCTCGCTTTTTGTGTTCGTTTAAAATCACATAACATTTGTATATAAAGGCGTTTCTCCTTCCACGACATTGCCCAAAATTCTGTAAATATTTTCTTTCGTTGGTCGTCACTCACTGAGCTACACATTAATCCTTTTTTTGTTTCTTGACAGCTTACAATTTCATCGTACTTTCATTTGCCGATTTTTGCGTTGAACGTCATATGTCCAATTTTCTTCAGTATCCTTCTTCCTTCCTTAGTATTTATCGTCACTTTCTCTTTTCTTTCGTTCGTCTGTGGTAGTCCATGACTCTAGATTCCTTTTTCGAGATTTTGTTTTTACTTTATTGTTATCTGTATTTTCTTCTGGAGATTCTTGGACCAAGTGAAAATTATTTTTAATTAATTTTGGCCTGGTTGAATTGTCTACTTCAAGTTGAATACTATTTTCTAGATTAGCACTTAAACTTTGAGAAATGTTTATTTTATCAATATTTATTGCTGACGATTCTTGTTCTAGTTGAAAATAATTATCTTTGATTATTTCTGGTGTAGTTGTATTGACCACTCCAAGTTCAGAACCATTTTCTGTAATAATATAATTATTGTCCGACAATTCTATCTGTATTCCTTGCTCATCTATGACCACAATTGGCAAACTGCAAATTTCTAGCTCGTTTGGATTTACCGGCGGTTCTAAAATTTGAAATGCGGAAATGTCTTGTGCCGCCGGATAACTAAATAGATGCGCATCGACAGGTATTTCATTAGTAGATACAATTTGTCCATATTCTTTATTATTTAATTCGGTTGAATTTAGAAATTCTGAAGAGTCTACTGTATCTTCATTTTGTAAACGTGCCATTTGAACGATCCTCCAGGAGCGAGACATTGTGTACTACAACAAAATTTAAGAATTGGTAAACCTCGCAATTTGCTTCATAATAAGTAAAATCTGTCATAAGAAAAATTCGTAACTCCGTAGGTACAAGCAATCAACACAAATACTACAGTTGCTATAAAAATACATAAACCGCTTTTATAATACTAATATATATTGGACTTACCAACTAGATAAACGCAATAATTATAACATCTCAAATTGTCCGGTTTAGGAAATAACTCACTGCTCAAGTACAGCCACTGCGTACACCAAACACCAACATGGAGACTATTGGAGTTATGAGGTTTTACTAATTAACATTTTTCATGTTGGAGTTACGAGGTTATTTTGTTGTTTCCTCCTTAATTGTAGAGATTATTTGGAGTTACAAGGATTTCGCAATACATAGATTACACATATGGGCAATAGATGGCATAAATATCTCATTTTCGTTTTCGTTTTCTTGTGTCGCCGACGATATGTACTATGTCGGTTAAAATTTGCTTAAGAATATGCTGTGTTAGTACTTTCATTCATTTCAAGGAACCCTGCGTATGCGTATTATTCCTAAATGGGACTCTTTCTCAGTTGGAGTGAAGTTGTAATGTTTGTCTTCTACCAATATGTTTGCACTTTCCTCGAACCTGACTTTTTTATATTTACGTATATACAAAAATAGATTCCAATTAATGAACTTGAAGTAATGAAAGGCGAAATGATGAATGCTGACATTTATTTTTGGTGTTTATATTTTATTGAATTGCTTTTCTTTCTTTATTTTATTAGCATTATTTACATTTGTAAATAATGTATTCATTTACAAATAACTACTACATTTCAACGAATTACGATTGACAATCTACAAGAATATTTAGTTTTATTGAAAATCTTGCTAATCCTGAATTAAACAAAAGAAAAACAGGTTTTATTTCGTAATATTTAAATAATACGTTAGATAGCTGTTAAGCTTTGGAATAAGATTTTTATATAATTTCTGAAAGTACTTTTTAAGGCAACATTTGATTTTTATATTTTACAAAATACTTTACAGAAATAAAATTGTTGTGCCTACAAGTGAATGCTACTCTGACATTTTAAAAATGTATTCAAAGCTTAGAAAAAGGTCAAATTGACGCCTGCTTTTTAACAAAAAAGAAATTTATATCCTTCAGGGTTAAGTAGGAAAAATTTGTCACCTGCCGCCTTCTGTGACGAAAAACTAGAGTTTTCCGGAGAATATAGTTTTTGCACCCTGATTGCGTTAGGACTAAGTAAAATTCATTGTTGCAGTCATTTTAGAGTTGTCAGTGTAAAAAAAATGTAGGTCAACATTTTGAAAATAATCAATAACGTTGTTGTAGCCAGTGCTCCATTACAAACATATCTTTTTGGTGGCAGTAGATAGATGACTGTGTCCCACCCGATGAGGCATTAGATTTTAGCGTCCCTATTCCGCCGGGAAGATGATTTATCTGTGAAATCCAACCTCTCTTAGAAGGAAAGTGCGAACAGTTTTCAGGCAACCATTTTGGTAGTGGTTTATTGTTAGAGCTAAAATTTTTGGGTGGATATCTCTTTTGTTCACATCACAGCAATAAAGGAAACTGTTCAATTTAATTGTTTATTAGTAACCGTTTTTTCTTTTTTTTTGACATTTATGTTTAAATAACGTTCCAACAAATGATATAAAATGACTACGTTTTTGAAAATCAGAAAAATATCTTTTCAATAGCATTAATGTATGTTAAGATTTAAACATATTAATTCGTTTGTTCTACAAAAGGTGTGCAACGCAATAAATGTCTGTTCACAGATTACAGTTATTTGCTGTCACTACAATATAATTAGAAGTACACCTTGCTTGTGTTATAATACCTTATTAATACTTTTCATTGCTGTCGCGTGACTATAAAGAGTTATTTCTGATAATAACAATAAAGGTGGATAGTACCATTAGTAGCAGGAAAATGTATTGGATTGCGTGGAAGAGTTCTACTTTAAGTTTCATTTCTTATTACAAAAATCTTTTCTTTAGAAAGCAAATCAAGTATTATTTTTCAGACTTATTTGATACAATTTCAGGAAAATTTTATTTTTATTATCTTAAACGTTTCACTAGATATTTAATATTGAACGTGTATCGATGTGATGTAAACAACAGCAACTATTAAGATTCCAAGATTCAACTGTACAAGTGGAATTTCAAAAATTTTGTTATGGCCTAATTCACTATACTAAAAGTTACAAATTACTTGACATCTCTCTATTTAACCACAATGAAAAATTATTACAGTTTAAAATGTAGAATGTCGAGAGCCAACCAACGGCACTTATGACTTAAAGAGTTTATATTTTCCTGACCTGTAAGGATGTTCTCTCCATTGGGTCTTAAAAGCCTTTCTCAAACGATTTTTATCTATCTAACCACCTGTTTGTCCTTTCCATTAACTATTCTGTTTCTTTGTGCCACATCTATTCCTTTAGCTTTTGTTTTTATTTTTGAATTCAGTTCATTGCTTTTCTGAACATCTTTCTTGTACTTTTACATAAAATAATCGCATCAAAAGAATTTTTATATCAGTCCACTGTTTTATTTTCCCTTCTTTCAACTGCTTGAAATTTCTGTGGCCCTTCTAAGCACATCATTCTCAATGTTCAATCAATGAATTAACTGGAAGTGACAATTCTCTTCCACTTGAAGGTTAGAGATTTCGGTTTTTTAGAAATAGACCAAACAGGTGTAATGACCCCTGTCATTATTTTATTTTATTCATCTTAAACTGTTTTTTATTGTTTGATTGTTTAATTGACTGACACCATAACAATACCATACATGAATGATTTCCCGTAATAAAACTTATTTATATAAGAAGAGTGTAAAGTGAAGCTTTTTGAAGAAATAAGAAGTTGTCGACTTTTCAATACTTTACCATCCATATCTGACCTGACCAACTCATTATACAAATTTCCTACCGTCGATCGTTATCAAAGGTGTTTACTAAAGGCAGCAGATGTGTTCTTTACCAAGCGAATTTTTTTGTTTTCGCTAATTTTCTTTTTTTTAAATAAATAGCGCTTTGCATGTCTACCAATAATCTGAGTTTACTTTTCTACACTAATTGACTTCTGAATTTTTATCCCTCCATTTAGCTACCTTATTACCGATAGGATTTAGTACTTTTGACCTAGGTAAAAGTATCTAGCATCCGACAAAACTTCAACGGCACAAAAGACAAAGAAAGCATTACACTACTTCTAAGAACAACTTGAATTGAATGAATTAAGACAAGTGTCAGGGTATAAAGAACGTCTCACAGTGGTATTAAAATTTATTTCTTGCTTTCTGTCTAAATGTTCGAGATCAAGAGATGATGAAAGTTCTTTTTACAGTTTTTTTATCTTTTTAATTATTTCTAAAACAAACCCGTAGTAGTTTAAAATAAAAGCTGGAGAATTATTTTTTAACATTGTTTGTTAACTAAACTTTAGTTTCAGAAACCTTGAAAACTTATTCTTATCATTTTGCATTAAACAGCCTAATAGAAATGTAACATTAGAGCAAAAGAATGTTGGTTTAATTACTTACATTTGTTCCTTTGCCAATTGTCCTTATAAGGTATATTATTCGACCATGACAATTCTGTCTTTTAGTTAATTTACAGTTTCTGGCATGGTCATACCCAAAACACAAATCCAGGTGTTATATGTAGCTATATGGATCTATGGCGTTTGGGATCAGCGGTTATAGAATGACATCGATCTATAATAAAAATCCTCAGTTTAACCTACTAACCTTTAGCTTAGATTTTACGACAAATCACTTGGCTCTTAAACGACTACCAGCCCAAAACGACCTTGCGCCTAAACGATCTGTTACCCGAAAGACCTGACCGCACAGGTATTACGCTTGTTTCTACTAGATTTTTAAAAGTCGATATATTTACCATGTTCTGCACTTTTTGGAAACCTAACCAGCCTTTACCCAAGTTATTTCCTGATATTGTAGGTTCTCTACCTTTCTCTAATAATATAATACTATATCGGACACTAGTTGAGTAGGCCTCGGTTTTTTGCATAAAAATTAATTTTCTCTGTTAATTCCTACATTATTTGATCTAAATCTACCCAATCTCAATTATCGGAAAATATTATTATTTATGGATAATGTCTGCTTTTATATATATGTGGGCTACACAACTGCATTAGCATCTTTTTCAAAAATGACTCCCTATTTATTAAGATTTTTATTTTTTTGAAGAATAACCGCAGAGAAAAATAATTGACAATTTGGCAAGTACCTACATAAATCATTAATATCAGTCTGTCATGAAGAGACTTTGGTTTCATTTATTTAACAAAAATGAATAATAATAATAATAATAATCAAAAGTTACTTCTAAAATTTCATTATTTTAAAATGTGTTGCCTATTCTTACACATGCAAAATTATACAATGGGCAGTTCTAAATATAAGGGCAATAATAAGATCTGATCTTGCAAAATAAACTGTGAAAATAACATTTTATTACATAGTTATAAAAGAAATTTAACTATACAAAGAGAGTTCTGCATTCGATTATTATCTGTCTGGCAATGAAATGTATTTTATCAGGATTAATAAAGGAATTTAAGTTAGTCATTTATGTACGTTGCCATTACCGTACCATTTTTGTTTAGATTGTATACAAATAGGATATGGCGTTTATTACCTGTTTCATTATAATATATAATGTCTACCTAGAATTAACAAAACCATTTAAGGTTATAATGCAATACAGTAAAAGTTTGTTATGTTTTTATTTCATCTGTTTTATAATGCAGACTACGGACATAAATGTGTAACAGTCAGATTCTAATCTACATCAAAATAGGGATTTTAAAATGGTATATGCAGGTGTATTTAGTCCTTCGTGACCAAAAACATTAGGGAAATCTCATTAAATCTATTGCCACACGTAATAAACTTTCTTTTCGATAATACCTTCTAGCATATCCAAAAGAAATACTGTATTTTTATTAGCTTTTGCTAAGCGATAATCGAAAAAGTTTCGCCATTATATTAAACAATGAAATCGTTATATCAACAATATGTTTTTTAGATCCTGAAAAATAATAATAACCCAGCTTTTATGGTTGATATATTTTTTTCAGTTTTTTATTGGTTTATTAAATTACGTTTAGTCATGCGTGAGGGAATCCACCTACCCCTGATGTGTAGCTCTTTTGTGCTGCTAAATTTACTAAATTTCCGTACAGTATTCAGCTAACTGTTAAATATTCAAGAGAAACTGAAAGTTTTGATTGTAATTGACGATGTTGAACAAACTTTTTAAAATCATAATTTGAAAATTATGGTAAAAAATCAATTTGAATTATTTAGCAACTCAAAAGGCACTTTAAGTGAAGAATATTTTATTTCACGATTATTTCGCTGTAGCCATACATTTTAGATTTAGTATAAATATGAGCTCCAACTTACTAAAATGAGTAGAATAAGTAATGCAACTGCTGCTTGCAATTACAGCACGTTTTGTGAATACTCAACAAAATTGCATATTGCTGCTATGTCCATATTACTATAGTTATAATAACTATTTGTAATGTTTCATTCTTCGGTGGAAATAAAATTTACATTTTACACAATTATGTAATAAAAAAAGGAAATTGTAGTCTAAAGTATCTATTTTGATGGTTTGACATAAATAAGTTAAAAATGTTTATGGGTTTAGTCTCGCTAACAATTATACTTGTGCGCAAGCATTGTTTGTTCTTATAAACTCACGTTGCAAGCTTTGTTGTTCTCGTCATTATATACGTAGGAACATAAACATACACGACAAGAATAACATTATTGACTACTTATGAGAGTATCACCAACATTACATAAAGTCAGACTTTGAAGGCGTTTTGGAAACCTTAAGAGTACGAAATCCCTTAAGTGTCTAGTACATCCATTTGCTACCTATTTTTGAAAAGGAAAAAATGATATGCTGTGTTTATTTTTAAACAGTGTCTAGTTCTATCAACAATCCTAGATGGCTGTTAATTTGTGAATTTAGGTAATACAATTTATTGATTTAATTATTAAGACCTGTCAGAACGCATTTCAATATTGTGCTGTACTTATGGGAAACTCTTACAATAAGGTATGTTAGAAAGCTTCTGTTGAGTTTACAAATGCTGGTAAAATTGACAATGTTAATTGTAAGTAAAATTGCTTTTATATTAAAGATTAAAGCTGAAAGTTAAAACAGTTTAAGTTTCTCTACTATCTCATTCTCATACAGGAATCTCGCATCCAGATTTCAAGCAAAAAATATTCAAAAGAGCTAACTAAAAGTTCTTTTTACTTATAGAATTAATTATAGCGCAGTACCACTGTCGTAGTTAATCATCGTTTAGTTTCTTGATCTAGTCTAGTATCTTTAGTTTAAAAGCGTCAAGCGCCAGGTGAGATTGGTCAATTTAATCCATGGACGTTCAATTTTAGAAGGCTGCATCCTTCGTTTTATCATCGAAAGTTTGCCATTGATTAGATCAAAAGTATAATTACAAATTGCAGCCACCATTTTTCTAGTATACCCACAACCACATTTAATTTCATATACCTTCTATTCTGCTGCCCTTAAAGCTTAAACCATGACCTGCAGGGGAAGTCTTTTTTCTCAAAAACCTCTTCAAGCAGATTTTTCTTCCACGGTAACACTTAAATCTTCCTTCGAATTTTCTTCTTCGTCTACTCGCTCTGAATCTAACATTCTTTCACCATCCGCAATTACGTTTCAATACCTGCCTCCGCCTTGGTTTATCATCCTTTTCCATTCCAAAACCAAGGTAGTCTTTCAATATTCCCAAGTCAACTCTACTACCTCTACAACCTCTATTTTCCACCATAATGACAGCCGTTTTTTAAAATTAATACTTCTCATTCACTTTTCCCACTTTTCCTATTACATTTACCTTCTAAACTTACCCTTACTTATGCTCTCTCCGCAACATCGCTATGGCTACTGCAACCGACAGCCAGTTGCAAACACTTTATTGTTCCAAGCATCACTACAGATTGATTGACCTTTTACTAAGGAAAAGTTTTAGTTTTCAGACCCTCAGACGTCACCGTCTACAAGGTTAGAGTTCTGTCTCAGGATGATAAGGGATGCAAAAGGTCGCAGTATTTGCGGTTATTTCTTATTTAAGTGCTTGTTTTAAAATTTAGTTTTCATAGCAACACTGACACAATAAAACAATTCTGAATAATATTTCGAGTGACCATCACTGATGGGTCAAGAGGTTGGTACACCAATTAAAAAAATTTAAATACATAGATGATTCATTAATTAGAATAATATTGATTTTGCTCAACTCTTATCTCTAGTATGTAACGTACAAACTCTAGGTAAGTTGAAACTTTACAGCCACCTACACGCAAACCTGAACATTAAGTCCACTTATTAAAGGCTCATTCTTTTTTTTAGGTCGTCCGCGTGTCAACGCCCTTGAAGTCCTGAAAACACAAAATATCGCCCTTAAGCAGGTGTAGCGTATAAGATCCACAAACCGCGAGACGACTCTCTTGCAAATGGTTATCACTTATAAGAATTTTTTTGAAGTGATTTGTAGTGGAAGATTATGTATATCTCACCGAACCATTTCATGCTCCTAAATCCAATGCAATCAATATCTCAAATTTGATCACATCCCCGTGTGCGATATCAGCCACCCAATTTTGCCCTCTAATCTTGCCGCTGTATCTAAGTGCAATAATTGCAGAGACGACAACATGACCTTTTTCTTGGAGTTTACCAACCCTCCATAAACCTGTAACTTCTTAGCCTTGATCATCCCCACCTACCTTAATCTCTTCCCTAACGACTACGAAAGATCCTATTTCACACTATCCATCAGTTGTTTGGCCTTAGGTCTGGGTCAGCTATGCTGGCAATCTCCTATTCGTCCTTTACCACAGCCTTAACCTTTTTTTCCTCCATTTTCTCCTATCTCTTCTTTGACGTATTCGTGAACGCACACCTACCAGGATTAACATCAACGTTCTTCACAACAAAAAGCCGTTAGTGAAGAATCCTGCTCTCCCCGATAAGCCCTACATCTTTTTCATTACAAACACAGCTCACCTCCAATGTCTGGAAAGTTAATCAAATAACTATAATAATTAACCTTCTATTAAGAATCTTGTGCTTTTATAAAATGTATTGCACTTAAAATCAGCACACTTTTGCAGCAGCCGATCTGACAAGAATATTTTAGACTTCAGTTTATATCACAAAAAGTTGTAGCCGACATAAAACTTGTGACATTGATTTCTTTTTGGATTACTGGGGCGCCCTTAAAACTTTCGCACGTATTAGGAGCGACCAGACTCAGCGACGCCGTTGTTTAGGTTTTACAGTAAACAGATACCGGACCATTTTCAAGGTTAATATAAACATGTCGGTAATTGCTTTTGCATGCAACAACCGCCTTGTGTTATTTGTTGCATTTTTTCACATCTATATAAAACATTGTTTCCATTACAATTTCAATATATACAGGGTGTTAGTAAACTACTGGCATTAATTCTAATGGTGGATTATACATCACTAATAGTGTCATTTGAGATATACGTGAATTTCTAAAGTGAAAATTAAAAATAGACCTACCATAACATCAACTGTAGTTAAGATCAGTTGTGTTATTTAGTTTTACTAAGAAGAAAATAACAAAAACTTTAGATTACTTTTATAGCGATGTCACTCAATTGGACGGACGCAAGTAAAAATCGAGATAACCACCTTATAATCAAACACGAGTCAGCACTAAGCGAGTTTTGATTATTGAGAATTAATAAAACTATTTAATAATTGATCTTTGTTTTATTAACCTTAAATTTTACACAATTACGATATTACACTCTAGCTTGCTTGAAAACAACTGCGTTGAAAATTGGCATACAAACAGTGATTCGCACAAAAAGATGACTCCATTTACATGGTTACAAGTTATTCGAATGGTTGCAGAAATGCAAGCTTGTAAAGTCAGCTTCTTGGAGATTTCGTGGCAATTTTATAATTATATGACAATATTACTTGAACATCTCTTGTTAACAGGAAAATAAGGATCATGTATGAAGACCTTCCGTGAGAAAACAAGCGAAACTAAATAATAATTAAATATCAATTCGCGACGCATTAATTACATGTAAAGAATCGTATTTTTAAATACACATCAACAATAAAGTGTCAAAAAACTGAAATCAATCATTTTTAAAAATTAACAAACGCGGTTATTTATTTAAATGATTAATTTCATTAATGATGGAGTTAAAAAGCTCCACTAATTAAATTGCATTTGTAATTTAAAATTAAAATTAGTATTTTCACGATAAAAGATAGTTACACTAAAATAAACACACGAACTAAAAATAACAATAATAATCGATGCAAACTAAATTCAAACACCAAGAATAAAGAACTACGCTCATGGAAATTTAATAGTACTTTAAAGGGGCGAGAACAGTCAATAATCTACCATTATTTTATCTTAAGAGAAGAAATCGTCATCTGTAACTTTGTTATTATTATTTTAGTTCTTCCCTGCTGCACTGTGCCTTTCACTAGAATTATGTATTTTAGCATCAGTAAAATTTGTTTTGTGGATGGTAACTGACCTACTCGTCTATACCAGTGACGTCAAACCATTTTCATTTGAAAACAATGACATGTTCTTCGGAGTTTATTATCCATTTTAGACCCATCACTGTCTAAGAAATTCTCTTTCTTTTTTATGTTCTACCTACCATTTAAATTAACGTCGATAGTTTATTAACACCCTGTATATGGTGGTACATGCAAACAAATTTAATGAGAGGATTTAGCTATCTTTGAAAAAGTCTATACTTGATAGTTATAATGAAATAACTAAATAAAGAACAGTGTCTGGTTCTATAAGTGCGAAGCCGGAAATTAAATCCGAAGCACGTCAGAATTAATTTTGAGTTGCAGCTTTGTTGCAGTCGCATTTGCTGTTCAAGTGCTCTTAGCACTCGACAGTTACTGTAAATGAAAAGTCTACTACCATTTCAGAGAGCATCAATTAAATTTCAAGGCAAAATCCTAGCAATTGTTATGTAATAAGTTGTAATCACTGGGGATAATAAAATTAACATTGGAATTTACAATTTATTCTGTAACTATACAATCATGAAAGTATAAATTAACTATTCCCTTTGTTGAAATAGCAAACCACGCAATGATTTTGATTGTTCTATTCCTATCAAGTTTAACTAGAAATTGAGCGGAATTTAGGGTTAGAAAGGCTGCCTAAGTTCATAATTGCTTGGCATGTTCTAGTTGCTAGACCTTTTTAAGGGTCGGAAATAATTGTTTACACAAATGTTATGTGGATCTCTGCGGTCTAAACTTATATTATTTGCTCCATTGGTTACTATTAATGTATAAATTTTAAACTGTTTATTAGACATATTTATGTATCTATTTCAAGAATAACCTCTGCATATGTTGTTTTGGTGGGTAGTGTGTAGAGTGATAGTTTAATTTAATTAATTGTTGCATTTCTGTAGTTTAGAAAAAAAATAATTTGTGCTAAATCGTATACAGGATGTGTTTATATTTATGTAAAACATCCACAGCAGATGATAAAAAATGCAAATACGTTTTTATGCAGGTAAGTTGTAAGAATATCATTAGAGAGTTAGCGAAAACACCACGATGTTAAACGTAATGTCATGTTTCACGTTTTAGAAAGGTTAATTCGCCTTGTGCCTTTTTCATAACGTTTATAATATCCTATCTCTGTAGAAATTACTCATCCGACACAAATACAACGTTTTTGCACAAAGCATAACGTTATGTTTGACGTTACTTATTTTTGTAAATACTCTATGGTACACCTAAGTTTGTAAAGTTCTTCGTTTCCAAATTTTTCTATAACAATTTTCTACCTGATTATTATCTAGTCTTCTCACTCCATTTGAGAAATTATAATTGCGTTAGTCTTTCTCTTTCTTTGTTTAGTTATGTACAGACATATAAAAAAAAAAATGCTTACAAAAAAAAGTGCTTAACAACATAATTATCTTCTTAAGACTTTTACGTAAAGATTAAAGTTGGATATCTGACTCTTCTAAAATGCTTTTAAACAGTTAGTTTCTTCTGGTTACATGTGAAAAGGAGTTTTAGTAAAAAATGAAATGCACTACGACTTACTTCTTTGTCACACTATGTCACATTATGTCATTTTAAGAGATTAACTTAACAAGACAATTTGTATAAAAATTTTGATGTAAACTCCTGCTTGTCTTTCCGGTGGAATTCTTATGTTTTGCTTTCTTATTCCCCTAAATAAATGATAAACCTAATCAGTGTGGTGACCATAAAAACAAGCAAAATTGAACCACGGTTGATTGGGATGAAAGCATTTTTATAGGCAATAAAAAAAGTCTAAAGTAATGGCAGCTGATGTAACCTGATGTACTTCTAAGATTTCTATTTTATTTGAATTTTTGCTTATTCTGTATGATTGAGCGTTCAAAGTGCATTTCCTAGTTTCAAAAAATAGTGAAAGGTATATCAAATACAGTCAAATATGAATAAATATCAAAATTTGTCAAACTCGTGGTCTTCATGTAGCTGCAGTGTTTCAATTAGCGATGTAAGTGTCCCTTTGTAGTGTCTTGGATCAAGAGGTTAGTTTAATTTCAACCAAACCGTTTATATTCAGATATACGTTTGCTTTGAGTGGCATCAAAAAGTTTTAAAGAGGAAAAAAATGTATTTAATTAGTTTTGTTTTTGATGATGCAAAGAAAGTACATCAGATGTGTCAAAAGTTACTTGTAAGAATCCTCAAACAAAAATAGTTAACAATCAGGTTTTATACAAATACTGGATTTAACCAAATTTTTAAACTTAACAACATAAAAACCTGAATTGCGCAGACTTACGTAACATCTCTGAAGACGAAATTACAAAAGGTGTGATAATCCATTTTGTTATTACAACACCCTGAAAAAATAAAAAAAACTTGTTGAAGTATAGATTCTTCAAACAAAAACAAAAGTAATTTCTCAGTCTAGTCTGTCTTTGTATTATCCTTAATGTATTAGAAATTCATTATGCTTATGCAACATTAATATACAGTCATGGAGTTGATTTATAACTTCAAACGAGGGAAGCATTTGAGCTCAGAATTTTACTAGCATTTTATTGCTGTAAGTGCTTCCACTGATCTATTTTAGTGACGTTATTCAACACGAATAATTGAATGTCAGTTTTTATTCGAAATGTTGAAAGTTGTTTCCAGAAAAGTTCAAACGGTTTAATACAGTGTGTTAGAAAAGTAACGCACAAACTCGTGTATCAGTAAAACGCTTTTAAGCAAAAGATTTTTTGTTGTAAATTTAAATTTTTTGGCAACATGTTATTTTCTAAAAAGTGATTTAATACAAAGAGTCATTTTGTTCTAGGCGAGTAGAATTTTCTGAAACTTGGGTATTATAACGTATTGCAGTAAGAACTGCAAAATAAGCTACCACACAAGTACTCTTGGTATTAAAATCTTTTTTACAAAATGTCCTGGCAAAAACTTTAAATTCGGAACAAAGATCTTTTGCTTAACATGTCTCCGATAACATTTTTCTGAAAAGGTAGAAATAATGCCATAAATGAATTTGTGCGTTACTTTTTTAACACATGGTGTATTTTGTTATTTAATACCTTCACATTGACGTCACTAGTACAAAATTAAAGAAAAAGGAAATGAAATAGTGATTTTTTTTGCTTTTCTTCAGATTGAAAAATATGAGGAAAAAACAATGGAGATACCTTTTCAGTAATGCTGCTGTTTGGGAATGTCATTACATATTATGTAGTACAATCATTAATTTTCCTGTTTTTACTACTAAAGGTTAGAATCCTGGAAACGATTTACTAATAAGTAAAGTTTCTAATTAGCGTTACAATTGAACTTTAATGTTTACATATTAAACCTGATTCAATATTTCCCTTCTAATAGCTGACTTGTCTAGTCGAATAATAAATATTTACGAAATCCTTTGATGCAAATATTTAAACATAAATAATAATTTTGTTTAGCACTTTATTTACTCTGATTTTATCGTGAAATGCGGTATTAGATATAAAAATAACCATGGTGGAGAAAACAAACAGCTAAATCACATAATAAATTATAAAAAATACAGGATAACGACTATGGGGAGGAATTTATCTCAATAAATGAATTAAAGAGCTCCATGGAACGGCGGAAATTCCACAAGGAGTAGGCCAGATCATAACTTCAGTATTTACTCTCAGATTTTTATTGGCCGTGGAATAAGTTCGTTAAGACAGCAGTTTCAGGGAATTAAGGTTTCTTAGCTTAACGTCTATATTAATTTAATATAAATAAAAACACTTTATTTGATGGCTAATATTTGAAAATCTCATTTTAAAAATTCTAGAGAAAGAACTTTCAGAAAGATAAATGTCAGTACGTTATTAAATCTAATCCTTCACAATTTCTCATGCCCAATTTATGTAGTTGCATTAAAGTAAATTAAACTTATAATAGTTTATTTATTATAGAATTTTATTATTTTATATTAATTGCTATTTTATCTCTACCTCCATCGATGTTAAGAATATCACAAAAATTTAATTTATAAATTAAAGGTTTGTGTGACTTATAATTTCAGATGAATACTTCTTCTGAAGGTTTCTTCAATAAACTAATTATTAATTATTAAAACATTAATTTTCTTAGTAATTATTGCAATTCAATTGGAAATTTTGTAATTTAATGAATAAACAATTTTACCTAACATAAATAGTAGCGTACTATAACAGTTACTGTATCACAACGTTTGGTTCAGCCACCGATGGGGTAGAGGTGTTTATTAAACTTTACAACTTTAAAAAAGCACTGACTTGTATGAAATAGCACATTATGTACTTAGTTATATTGATTTGACGAGTGTATTGTAATTCAAGTGCTTCTCATGATACTGTTTGGCAACAAGTTGTAAAATTTCCAATTGTACTCATACAAAATGTTGTCTTTAATACTGGTAAGAAGCTTAAATCTAAGTTACACAGCACAATGGTTTCGGAAACATGTTAGTATACTATTCTTACATATGAAATACCGCATATGCAAAGATATTTTAGATGAAGAATGGCTATGGACGTATTGTCAATACAAATAGGTTTGTATTGATTGATTTGGATATTTCACTACAGAAACAGTCTCGAAATTTGACTTTTAAAAATAAATTGGTTTATTTTTAATGGAAATGTAAGGAAGAGTACTCTCTTATTTTTTTTTAATTTTATTTTCGACGTTTAAGCCATCCTCCACCGAAACCGGTTTTGAAAATAAAATTAAAAAAGTATAAGGAAGTACTTTTCATTACCCTTCCAATTAATATCATTAGCTTATGCTATACATCTCATACAATAAAAACCTTATTTTAGTTAATCCTCACCATGGTAATCTGCCAAGAGTACAAAATGTTCGTAATTGAATCTTACTTTCGAAATGGCGTTTACGTAGATGGTGAATGGATCTACAACACATGCGCATGTATGAACGAATTTTGCTAAGTTTCCCGGGGTTGCATTCTTGGAGACGGATTTCTTTAATATGGTAAGAAGTTCTGTTCAGTTGTTCTCGAAAAAGAAAGCGCGCATCATAAATATGGTAGCAGCAAACCAACTGGTAACATTGAAAATGCCCAGGCATGCATAGATAAAACATCAACAGATTCATTAAGAAGACTGTCTCAGGAAGTTGGATTGCCTTACGGAACCTGCAAAACAATAGCACGAAGTTATCTTGACTTATTTTATATAAAATGCAGCCTTATCATGAATTAGTATCTACAGATTTTATTAGACGCAATTTAAATTGTAGGTGGTTGGACGAACACTAATCTTTTAGACTTGACCCTTTTTCACTTGCCCGGGTACCTTAACTTCCACAAAAAGAGATTGCAAAGTTTAGAAAATCCGCATATCTTTTGAGAGACCCCACTGCATCCGTTATTGAAATATGAACTGCTCTATCACGTAGACTTTCGATTGGCTCCATATTCTTTAAAAAAATTGTGTATTAGATTAATCCTTAATTGAAACATGATAGCTCCACGGAATACACGACGCCCGAAACAATTGTAATCCTGAATTCTCACCGAGGGCACCGGATTGAGCCATCCTGAATTATTTCGTTTTTTCTTTCTCAAAAAATAGGATTTTCTAGAATCCTGTATAAATATTACCTAAATTGAAAACCGTGTTGCTGAAGAATGCAGCCTTATTGACCCGGTAATTTTCTAGAATGCATGCAATGAGAATATGGGACAGAGGTAAATTGTGTTTGCAAGAAAATGATGCTCATTTTCAACATTTGTTGTAATAATCTATTGCTGTAATTTGAAATTCTAAAATAAATAACCAGGTTTGCAAGAAATGTGACAGTTTCATTTTAGTTCCATCAATACGTCCTCGATAGAACTCAGAGAAACGTTTTCAGATTGAAAATACGTCCATAGCCATTCCTTATCGAAAATATTTTTGCTCTTGCTGTATAAATGATAACTATAAATGAAAAACTAATTCTAGGTTAATTAGAATAGCTAAAAGTAAGTCTTAGGGTATATAGACGAAACAAGGAAATTTTAATTATTCAGTAATCCAGTAGTACAAATGCGTTACTCTGTACAAGTATATGGTTTAGAAATTGCAGAAAGAAAGTTATTAATAATTATAAAATTCCTAAGAATACATCATTGACTTTTCCTGGAATTATAATTAATATTTTGTAAAGTGCTATTGAGTGTTGGGAGTTATTCTTATTTATGCAAGTGTAAAGCATTTAAGATTTATTTAATATTCATTATGACATGTAATTGATCAAGATAGCTATTGTAATGATATAATTACTTCATTGTAATGAATTTCACAACATTTTATTATACTCTTATTTCATGGGCCGAAATTGAATTCTATTTATCAAAATTTTAAATTAATGTCAAAACAATGTTTGTTAATTATAGGTTAATGGTTATGACATTAACTTGTGTCAATGATATTTGTCAGCTTCTATTATGAAAGTCAAGATATGTTTGTCAAAAAATTTATAAATTGATAATGATTAACTCATTCAAAGAATTTTACATTTTTTTTATATAACTATACCAACTACACAGTTTTATTATTTTAACTTTCTTCCTTTTTAGTGGTTAAGAATTTGCTTTCTTTTTTATTTTATTTCTAATTATACCACCTATAAACTTTAGTAGGTCCTCTTCCTCTTCTTGGATATCCTTTGTTCACCTTTATAGCACTCAGTCTCGTCTTCTCACAATTTTGCACTTTGTATCTCATCCAATAATTGTTCACTAGAGTGAAGTACGGAACCGCACCAAGTCACTCTCTATATCTCTCCAAACAAACAGAAACAATAAGAAGGTAAGTATATCAATGTGTGTTTAAGGGTCTCTTGTAAAATATAATTTTTTTTTAATTTTTTATCTGTTAAACTGTTTTATATATATATATATATCGAGATCTTGTAATTATTATTGAATAAAGTTTTTATTTAATATGAAAATTTCTTTTTATTTTTAATCAGTCTATTAATCAAATAAACACTCACACTCATTTGCTTCCTTTCTCATTTTTCCATTTACTGTACTGATTCTTCTTCATTTCCATTTGGTCTCTTTTTGTCGATGGTTTTTGTTTTAGTCAATTAATGATAAATAAAAGTCCATTTATTTGGTGTACCTTATTTTATTTTATTTTTGATGTACTTTTCTTGTGATAACATGTCACATTGCACATAAACCGCAATAAACATAAGAGAAACCATAAATATAACAAATCTTAAGAACCATTCACATAAAAATCTTAATAACCATATAGGTAACGACTATTCATAACCATTTACAAAATAATCTTAATGGTCGATATACATTTCTTTTTTTATTATTATTTCTTTTCATTTTTTAAAAGAAAAGACTTATTTAACAATTCTCTATTTTATATTTTTCTATATCTATAAACAACCACACCTAGATACCCCTTTTTCAATTTTTCTTTTCCACAAACTTCCCTTTTTCCTTTCCTTTTTTTTATTATCTAGCCGCCCACTCTATACAACCTACTTTTCGTTATCTATTTCTAATCACAAAACCTACTGTACATGCACTTAATCATATTATATTCTTTGAATGATTAACCCTTCATTTTATTTTTTTATTTTAAACCATAGAGTTTTGAATATCATCACACTATGTATTCTCGTTCTTGTTAATCGCCAAACATAGCTTCAAGCGTTAGAAACAGTTTTGTAGGAAACATAAGTGTGTAAATATTATACATTTAATTGTGACAAACGAGTGATATCAGCATGAATCAAAATTATAGAAAAGATTTTTAAAACGCGAAATTCAATCATAGAACAGTTTAATTACACCGGGCACAATTAAACAAGTAAGTCACACGAAAAGATCAGAGTAAATGTAAAAATGCTTAAGAAACTAAGAGAGCCAACATCTTGCACTAGCGCACTAATGATTTGGTTTCAAAACTAAGTATTATCATAATTTGGCAAAATTTGATTTCTAATTAAAATAAAATTATTGCTGACTCCAAAACTTAATGTAAATATCTACTACTTTGATTATCTCACTATACGTTTTGCTGGCAACAATCATTAGCCTGTAGTGGGATAGTTGGTCTAAAAGATCTTGATTCGTAGAGAGCATGTTTGAACATTATTCCGACAATGATTTGGCAATTATTGTTATTACGTATTATCACCATATTTCCTATGACCCATGTTACTCGTATATCATTGCGTGCAAGTAAAATTCATTTTTCACCATTGATTTTGATGACAAAATACTCAAACTAGTATTAAGAATCACAGTTACTGTATACACAACAAGCAACGGCTAGACGGCAATTGTTGATCACGCTATCCAATTGTATCCGGAACGAACAGGCAAAAGTTTCTCGGCACCTATGGTGACCAACATCTGTTGATTACGGTTTGTGTTGGTGATGGTAGATGTAGATACTTTAATTAAAACCGCTCTAGCCAATATTTTGTTAGTCTTGTGGCGGTTGGTTGCCTGTTGTATGTGAATCTACTTTTATCTTGCAAAACAATGACGCACTAAAAAATTGCTGATAAATAACAGTTTAACGCTAAATAAAACACAAACAAACGATAAGAAGTCACACAGAGAGCACAAAAAAGCGTACTGAAACGTTATAACTATAAAGTAAATTACCTAGCCTTAAACAGTGCCCTTAAATTTGCAAAGTTTAAACATTGTATTGGCCTTTTCTTTAATGTTTTACATCGTAGACGTACCATCAATGTAAGACTGAGATAACGGCACAAACGTAGTTAATTGCTGCTATTGTTTTTATTACCTTGTTTTGTACAGATACATTTCGTATTCCAGAGACTCCCAAAGCATTTTCTGATTTTTCAAAAGGGGCGTTTTCGTAGGGAGTGAAGGGGTAGTTTTTGAAAACTATAATTTTTTTCTTGATGTACAACTGCCACCAAATGGATGGTTGAATCTTTTGTATTTAAATTTCACCCTGAAGAGTCGAAAAACATAAAACCCTTTTCAGGAACAAACTAGATTATGGTTGCCTATTTACAAGCGCTAAGCACCATAGGTTAGTTCTTACAAATTCTATAAAAGTTTTGAATTCTCAAAAGTCAGTAAACGCTAGACGGTTCTAAAGCAGTTCAAACGGAACAAGAACTTGTTCAATTTTATCACCACAAAATTTACTCTCTTGTTACGTTACCCTTTAGGAAAACGACTGCTACCACCTTACGGCAGCTTGCAGTCTGACTTTACTTGACATCCGCTGGAAAGGGTAATCCATATTCTTAATTTTGCGCGCGCAACAGTTAAGTAGTCTCAAATGTAAAAACAAAGTACTTACATCATCATGCCTTGAAATGTATGCAGCAAATTATTGAAACACCCAATTTCAAGATTTTTAATACGATATCCACGTCTGACTAGATTGTTTTAAGAAGCATTGAAATGGTCTACTCACTTTATTGGCTACGTAAAATCGTTTAGGGTTATTAATTTTAATAGTTACTGCAAAAAAATGATCTCACCCTTGCCAACAAATTTTCAATGATCAAACCATTCTTTCCTCAATTCTCAAATAGCAACAGCGGGCATCACGTGGTTGGCTGGAGAGTAAACGAACTAATCCAACCCATATATACTCTATAATAAACGGTAATTTTTAATAACTATAGTTAGTTCAGTAGGGTTAGATCTTTTTAAGCAAATGTGGAAATAACTAGAAAAATTCTTCTTGCGTAAACATGTATTTTACGTAGCATACTAAAAGTCCTGACCCGCTCGACGTGTTCGTTGGTCGCTATCTTGAAGAAATAGCTGAAGAAAGGTAGGTCTTTTCCCTGTGTTTTGCTTATACCTTGAAAAACTTTGATTCTACGTACATTTTTTGCAGGAATAAATTGAAAGCACATAAAATCTCTAACGAAAGGAGTGTACAATTGCTTTTATAAAATGTTTTGTGTTGGAGAAAAAAATACATCAGAATTGAAAAACTGGAGTTTCGTAAATGACAAATCAGCGCTGAAGCAATATACGATTTGATTGGTATAATTAATTAGGAGAAAACTGAATTTCTGCATAGCCCCCCCTCTCCCAAACATTAAACTTGCAAGTTCGTAGTAATTCTCTTCTAACTCCCATTGAGTTAGAGCTTACTAACAAATATATTTTTATTTTATTGCTAAACGTATGTATACACTATGTCCAATATGGGTAAAATTTCGGTCATGAGTATTTCTTAATCTTGGATGATAGAATGAGGGATTCTAAGGTAAGTCTTAGCAGATTCAGATGTAAACAAGTTTAAATAATACCTGTGGAACCGAAAAACGCGAAAAAATCAAGTTTTAATGTTTTCGGTTTTTCTCTGGTTATTTTAACAGTTTTATTATCTAAACATTTATCTCAATACCTGTTGAAGTTAAATATCGATTTTCATTGAATTTCGCCGTATAATTTCAGAGAAAATAGAATTTTTGTTAATCAGAAAGGTTAAATTTGGACTAGCCTGGTCACTTTGGGCGCTGGTTGGCGCAGAGTACTTTTCAACCAAAACAATCCTTATCCCTTGTAGTGTCTTCTACTGCTACAATTGATTCGTTGCAGCAATTCGGCTAGGAGATACACGGCATCAAATATGCTCAAACTGTCACCGCGACGGAACTTAGAACTTTCTGTCTGCTACGTCCTGACTGCTTTCAGTTCCTTTTTATTTGGTCATAAATATGTTCTAACCTCTTTTTTAGAGCTGCTGCTTGTGACGATAAAAGTTTTGAGTTTTGCTGGCGTGTCACTATTGACTTAGCTTCTTGCACAAAACGAGACATTTTCTGAGATACATCAAACGCTGTCCACACATCTCTAATAAATACATTTGTACCTTTGACGGTTTTTTTTTGGTGAATGCTCATAGTTTTTTTCGTGCGCTGCATGCTGAGCGTGATATGCAATGGTGAAGGCGCTATCCTCCAAACCTGAGGTTGATGTACGTGACAAGACTTTACCTGATCCAGATAGAGAGCTCGCCTCTCCTATCCCCCCTAGCACAGCCTCCATCAGCCGGGTCACTGGTGGATTGCCCCCAACAGAACCAGGTGAACTGTCATGGAACGAGGCATCCATGATCTAAAAGTAAATAGAATCTTTATCGGCCTAGGGTCTTCTCGTCCCCTTCTCCATGGAATCAATTACACAAGGGGTTTATTTTACGACGGTGGACTCCTTCCCTTGTGACTGGTTCCAGTTCATCCAAAGATTAAGATGCAAACTTCCGTCGCGGTGACAATTTGAGCGTATTTGATGTCGTATATCTCCTGGCCGACTTGCTGCAACGAATCAGTTTTAGCAGTGGAAGGCACTACAAGGGATAAGTATTATCTTGGTTGAATAACACTCTGCACCAACCCGCGCCCAATGTGTCCAGGCTAGTCCGTACGTGACTCTTCTGATTAACAAAAATTCCATTTTTTCTTAAATTACGCGGTGGAATTCAATGAAAATCGGTATTTAACCTCGTCGGGTATTGAGATAAATGCTTAGGTAAACTGCTGAAATCACCAGAGAAAAATCGAAAACACCAAAATTCGGTTTTTTCAGGTTTTTCGATTCCACGGGCATTATTTAAACTTGTTTACATCTGAATCTGCTGAAACTTACCTTAGAATTACTCATTCTATCCTCCAAGATCAAAAAATAGTCATGATTGAAATTTTACCCATATTGCACAAACTATTTATTAAAAACGAAAGGTTAGTTCTGATAACAATTTTTCTATATGTAGGTAAATAGAATTTTTATGGACAAAATTCGATAAGATAGTTTTGAACAAAAAGTGAATCTTGGTCAACACCTCCTAACCTCGTAACTGTCGGTATAAAAATGTTTAACACTTTTTTATTTGTTTGGGAACTCCAACTGGTTGAAGGTTAGGAAAGAATTACTACGAAGCTACAAGTTTAATAACTGGGGGGGCCTATCGGGGGAAACAGATGGGTACACTTAAGGGAACTTTTGGGAAAATACTTCTCCTAATGTGATTTTAATGTGCGCCAGAATTCAGCTTTTTCTCAAGTAGCTATCAGTCAAATCCTACAATTTTGGGGCTATAGCGATGATTTGCCGTTTACGAGACTAAGTTTTTTAATTGTGATTTGTTTTCTCCAAAACAAAACTGTTTATAAAAGCACATACTAAATACCTATTTATTGGGAATTTTATGCTCTTTCAATTTACCCTCTGAAATATTTACGTAGGATCAATGACTTTCGAGATATAAGCAAAAAACTTCGAAGATACTCACATTTTTCGTCATTTTTTCAAGATGGCAGCAAATGTACACGTTGGACATGTCAGGACTATTAGCATGTTTAACATGATTACACAAAAACTCTTTTTTCTAATTTTTCCCAGTTTCTTCCTAATACTCCTGAACTAAATGACGCTATCGTTTATCTAATTTAGCAATGCATTGATATTTCTGGTGTTGCTGCATGTTGGAAACTTTCAAATAAAAAACATCACAAGAATTTAATGCATGTAAAGTCTGTAGGAAAGTCAGCTACAAATTCGTCCACTATAATTCAATACGAATACATGGTAAAACAATTTTGCTAGCTTGTTTAATCTTGACACGTGTAAAAGGGATGTATTTTGCATACCGCTCCCCAGTTTTAGATTTTGTGAAAACAAACCTTTACTAGATAAACTAGGAGTTGTCTTTATTCTGGGTCTTGCCGTATGAACTTAATCTCTGACATTTGAAAGCATTTGTTTTATATGCAGATTGTTATTTTATATAATTTCGCTTTCAGGATTACTAACTTAGATCTTTGCTGTGTCTATTCATGCTGTAAATGCATTAAAATACAAAGTAATGAATTCCATTCTCCTTTAGCAAATTAAGCCGATAATAATGTGGAACTCGAAATGTAGTCATAATAACTAGAAAAGAAAAAAAGGTTCTAAAACCATTTTTGAGTAACGTTTGCTTTTCATATTAATAAGTTGCCCAAAACACAATAAAGAGGCTAACAATGGTAAGTATAAAGTGCCTTAAATTTTATTCATTTTCCAAGAGGGTAAAGTGGGTTGAATTAGGGCTTGCCTCAGGTTATGTTGTAGCTAGAACACGTAACTTTAAACCTCAAGCAGTAAATTATTGCGTTACCGTTCTCCATGTTCGCTCTGAAAATCTCAACTCTTCCTACAGTTGAGAACGACCCTAGTTTATGATTGTCTTCTAATTAATAGCAGCGTAAATGAAGTGGCTCAGTTAGGGCAAATAGTGTTTTTATGCAGACTCTTTTCGCAACAAAATACTCTCTTTATATTCATTTTATGTGTGTTCTGGCAAACAAAAGCATAAAATGATATTTTTAATAACAGCACATGAACATTTAATCAGCGTTTGTGTGTTTTTACAGCGGTCGTTCATCAAGTCTCGTATAAATTAAAGCTTCATATTTTTTCAGGATTTACTGCTGTGGTTGACTTGATAAGGTTCAAAAAAATTGTGGTAACATCTAACATTTCACATTTCATCTCACTTTATACGGTTCATTTTATTAAATAATGGCCATGTTGATAGATCGATAAATTGTAACACAATTTTGATAAACTTGCGGATAGCTACAACGCGGATAGCACAGCATTCTACAGTTAATGCCCCGCAAGTATTGCGAATTCTCGGAGCGGAAAATTAACTGGAGCCTTATACACACTCCAGATATTCAACGAGAGATACATAAACATTAGGTGAAATTTCCAGTTCCCTCATTAACACTTTCGTGTACCTTTATAAAAAAATCTGCAGATTTATTTATGTACATAATGAAATTGCTTTGTATGTTTCTGTACATAACAATATGTTATTTCAACGATAAAATTAAACTTTGGTGTAACACACAATAGACACACTAAATCAAAAAGCACAACGTTATTGAAATTAAAGGTGTCATTGTAGAATAAGATGTGAAGGGTGAATTTTGAAAGCAGCGGAGAATCTCAAAATCAATTTTCGCTTGACATCCGAATCTAACACTAATATATTGAAAAACCATAAAAATTTAATTTCGGGGCATTTTAGCTTCAAGATAGGTTTTCAGTATTTTATATATTAAATCACGGTTTCATATGTTACAATAATTTTCCCTAAAATTTAAATCCGTGTGTTATAAAAAGACGTTGTGTTTTCTGAGTGAAATTTAGGGAGTGCGAGGACTTAATTCATAACTGCCAAGTTTAGGTCAGGGCTTGAACATCCCCAGTCCAAATGAGAAAGAAATAAATGACGTGTTGCCTAAACCGTAATAATTTAGACGGACGTTACAAATTGAACTGTAGACGGACGACATGAATTGCTTTCTGTTGTTGGACATTTAGGTTTCCTACAATCCTACAAATTGTAAAACGTGGATTGTAAATGTATGCACTACTGTAAAATAATACGTTTTGGTTTTATCTTGAGTACGACATAGCTTCTGTGAGATATTTCTTTTAAAATTGATTTCCCACGGCTGATGTTAATATACTGTGCACACTGCAAGTGAAGACAAAGAGATTCTGTCTTAGTTGCAGAGACCTCCTATGTTGGTACGCTGTCCTTTGTGAGCAAGGATAATCCGGTCACGTTTTTACAGCTAGATTTCTCCAGTATAGAGGACAGTGATTGAACGGCACGGCTAAAGTAGCCTAATATTTTATTCACCAAAGGGCATTCGTTTGGAATTTACTTGGCTGTCGAGACGAATCAAGTGGTCCAATTTATAGATTCTCGGGTGACTTCATTTTTACGTGACACTTTTCCTTAAGAGGCCTCATTTCTTTATGGAATGTAATTGTAATGATTTTTCGGGAGCTGATTTATCGACGGCGAGGTATTTAGAGATAAAAAGCGAACCTCCGCGTTTCAATTTTGCGGCAAACCTCTTGGGTCTGATTATATGACCGTAATGTTTACCAAGAGCCAAATGGGGTTTTTATCTTAAACTTTATGCGTCTCTCGTGCCAAAACTTTTTTTTATAAATATTTGAGAAGGACATGTAAGATTGCATAAGGGCATCACCTAAACCGACCCTTATACACTTAAACTCAATATAAAACAAATGAAGAAGCACTTTGTAAATATTCATTAAACATTAAATACGCATTGAAAATTTCATGCAAACACTACATGAAATTGCTTAGAAGTGTTAGGGTAATTCTTTTTTATCGCAACATGACATGCCTAAAACAACTCGTATAAATGTCGTGACACAGCACAAACACAGCATGAAATGTTGACGGTTGGTTTAAACCTCTTCGAAATGGGCTGTCAAAATTTGTTTATAATGTCTGTTAGAAAATATGAACACTGTGTTGTAAAGGTGTAATGCGGTAAATATAATCTGGCCGTCCTAAGAAAACAACAGCTAATTTCCATATTTTTATTACATCCTTTTAAATGTTTTTTATATTTCCGGAAATTTTTTAATAACTTTTTGTTCATTTGAATAAAGAATTTCTTCCGCTAGATTTTTTAATGAAAATGTAAAATTCAATTCAATTTGACACTTCCATTATTTTTTCCTCTGTTTAATAACTTTGTGATTATTAAATAGAATGTTCTGAAAAGTCAAATCATAAACGACAAACTTTTCTATGTTTTCAAAGTAGCACAGTTGGTAATTGTTTCAAGTGACTTTCATTTTTAAATGTGCTAGTACAAAAAAATTTAATTATTTCTCTTTATTGTACAGTTTCAAAGAGCAATGTTTTATTTTTGATATCGTAACGGGTGTTCCAAATACCCATATAAATATTCTGTTTGAAAAACTAATTGCTCGGTCATGTTATTTATTTATTGTTATCGTTGTCCTTACATAGTCCTTCTTTGTTATTTTCTATATGTTGTATTGCTTCGCGAGTTCCATTTAAAACTTTCTGGGAGCTTCCTCTATCTTAGTACTTAGAAACCATCTCCAATCGACCACAGAAAATAAAAGAAACGAAGAGCAGAATTATGTTCATGATGCACTTATACTCTAAGGCTATCACTCTTTTACAGTTTTATTGCATTGCCATAGGCTATCCATCTATATGCATCAAATTCACCTATGTAGCACCAATTTTGAATAAAGGTGTTAAAAGATGCTTCAAACAAATCATTCTAACCCCGCGGAGAAAATATGTATCTAGGCTGGCCGGGATTCCTTAAATAGCCTGGGGCCTCGCATTATTAAAGAACTTTTCCGGTCCATCTTCACAAAAAAATTCAAACATTTCTGCGTACCCTCCATAATATACACAAACAACGCCATACCTGAAATCACACAGATCTGGTTTGAAACAATAGTCATCCATCATCCGATTCTTAGATTTTCTCACCAGCCTCTAACCTGCTCCCTTGTTCTAGATCACATCTCAAAAATTCTAGACTGGGTGTAATTATTATCTGTTGCTTCCTCACAGTCTCGTTTTGATTATTTTAGACTTTTTGTAACCCAGGAAGACATCAGCATTGACATAGTAGCAGAGTGAACTACAAGGCAGACAAAGGTTTTAAAAATGTTGATCTAAACTACTGTTTTACATTCTAAAATTAGTTATGTAAAAAGAAGTTAAATATATGCAGTGAGCAACGTTAACAAAAAAAAAACAACGGTCCATAAAATGATCCACACTGTTTGGATCTCTTCTACTGATAAAATAAGAACCTAAATTCCTTTTTGTTTTCCTTCACCATTTCACCCTAATATAAAAGTATAAACTACGAAAAAAAACCAACTAAGTTTTAAGGGACACTGTTTCAATGGTTGCTACTTCTCTATTACTGAAATGCATGTACTATCAATTATAGTCGCACGACAACAAAATACAAACTCCAAAATTCTGTAATCCGTTGCGTCTTACAATGAGTGAACGCTATACAAGCCGTTACAAATCTCCATAAAGGTAGCTGTTAAGTCATCACAACGGCTGGGCAGGGTCTTGAGACTTAGGACTAGCTAAGTGATATCTTTGAGAGCAAGATCTTACTACAAGCAATCGTGGTTTGGGTGGCACTTTCTTTTTCGTTCTTATCACGCCACGTCTACTATTTATATCTAGATCGAAATCAGAAAAATAAGAATGCAGTATGAGAGTTAGTAGCGTATGGTGCACGAAAGCTTGATGTCGGTTGCAGTAACTCTCTACGTTCCGCCCTGGTCCCTCCAGGTGTACCTACTTCCCTGGTAGATTTGGGCACGTAATCTCTCTTTTCCTAGTGTTGCCCGATGGACGTTTATACTCTAAGGAGAGTCGAAGCTATTGTCATCAGATATATGCTCTTTTTGCTCTCCTGCTGCGGTATAGGTAAATTCCTAGGCCACTGAAGTCTCTGTTCTGCCACAGCCACCGTCTTTCACTTCGTTTTCAGCTAAAGCGTGCGCCTTCAGTAGTGGGGTTCTGAGTAAAACCGTTTGTTTGTTGCCAAGCTTGCTACTCCGTCTGCGTCTTCACATCTACGTAAGATATTTGCTGCACAATATTTATATGGGAATACTAGTCACCAACAGTATTGCCGCGCGGTGTTTGAAGAACAACTTGCTTTTCCTAATCCCTAACTCCAGACCACAATAGCACATTCCTGGTAGATTCACCTTGCCACTTTACCACCATTTTGACTGAACAGGATGTAATTCTAACACAGCCTTCGGTACTTTCGGAACTAGAAACTAACAATACAGATACTACAGTATAAACTTTTCTGTTTCGGGTCCCTACTTACAACGCAAAAAAGACTGAAGTGTTTATTAGAAGAGGAAGAAAAGGTTGCGTTTGAAAGTTGAAATGCTTAACGAGCCACAAATTGGAGCATAGAAGTCTTCTCCAGAATATATTTTGGATCTAACAGGAATGGGCAAATATTTGAATTTTTCATTCTTGGTCTTAATAAACCGAGAATTTTTGCCTACTTCTGTTTTGGAGTTATTGTGCTGCAAGTTTCACCTAATAGTGTAAATTTTGTTCAGTTCTTAGATTTTGTCAATTAATGTTTTACTGCCCAGCAGAAAGTGATATTACTGTGCAACTTGCTTATCATCTTTTTCTCGAGGTATTTAATTCATGACCTGTGTATACAAATCAATATAATGATAATCTAACTTTTTTTGCCTCAGGTTTGTGATTGCGTAATAGACATATTATAGCACTTTTTGATATTATGCAGTGCTTTCGTAAAGTAGTGCATAAATTCTTTTAAAAATTCAAGAACGAACTTTTCGGAAAAACTCTCGGGCCAGTAAATTTTTATTTTTAAATGCGCATTTTCTTAAACAGAAAATATTTATACAGGGTGAGTCATATAAAATAAATGTAATAAAAAGAGTACATTTTTTTACATACGGCAATTATGGATATAGATCACATAAGAAAATTTTGAAGAAAAACGACCTCAAAATTTCGCAGTATTAAATTTACTGGTAATGCAAAATTCAAAAGACAACTACATTAAATGTTCAAATTGTGCATCGTTGGCAGCCTGGCAGTCGTCAAGACGACGAATAAATTCTCTTTGAATATTGTCAACGACTTGTTGAGATATACAACGTATTTCTTGACAAATTCATGATCTTAAATCTTTTAAATTCACTGACCGTATATCTCCAGAAGTTATTGACATTATTCAAAGAAAATTTATTCGTCGTCTTGGCTACTGTCAGGTTGCCAACGATGCAGAATTTGAACATTTAATTTAGTTGTCTTTTGAATTTTGTATTACCAGTAAATTTAATATTGTGAAATTTTGAGGTCGTTTTTCTTCACAATTTTCTCATGTGACCTATACCCATAATTACCTTACCGTATGTAAAAAATGTGCTCTTTTAAATTCCGTAATAAAATATAGAAGATGCTATTAAAAAGAATTTTGATGACGACATACCTCCTATATGACTCACCCTGTATAAATTTTTCTTTTTTAAAAAAATGCGCATTTAAAAATAAAAATTGACCAGTCCGAGCGTCTTTCCTAAAAGTTTGTTCCTGAATTTCTAAAGAATTACTTTACGAAAGCACTGTATATACAGTTTCAAATATATACAAATTCAATAACTCGAAAAATAATATTATTTGGAAGAAAAACAAAAAGGGGTGTAACGATTTAAATCGTTGGGCATCTTTTAATATTATGCACCAATGAATGACGTCATAATTATTTCACCAATGACGTCATCTATATTTTTCTTAAATGGCAACCCCAAAATATTTTTGCAGATATTATTCGCCATTGAATTCTGTGTGCAACGACCTTTTCTTTTGTTTAGAAAATTTAAAACTTTCTAAATGGTATTTCAATTATTTAAATCTAGTACACTTGAGACGAGAGAATAGAAATACTGATAATGATCGGCTGCGATGGACAAACGGAACTTGATTTTTTAATTTAATTTAAATCAAGCGTACTAGATTTAAATAGTTGAAATGTTTTAAATTTTCTAAACAAAAAAAAATAATATCTTCGAAAACCGTGAGCAAATTTGAAAAATTTGAAGATCATTGTACGCAATATTTAAATCGTTACACCCCTTTTTGTTTTTTTTCGAAATATTAATATTTTTCGAGTTATTGAATTTGTTCCATACTTAATCAGCACACTGTATATATCGATAAGTGTTTCTATACATTTAGCAAGAAAACTAGAAGACAGGCGAATGTGAAGAGTTAATAACTTAGACAGGGTTACGAAGATTTTCCAAGGTTTGTGCTCAGGTGGTATTCTTACAATCAGTAATACCTATAAATTAAAATAGGTTTCTGCATTTTTAAACCACACATTCTTCATTTTCAAGTATAGTATTTTCAAGTTCTTCAGGTTCTTGATCTTTTGCGTTACTTGAAGTAGTTAGATACTCAATCGTAATAATAATCTACCCAATAAGGCGTTAGTGACTTTTTTGAGCCGACATATAAAATTCCACTGTAATAGTTAATTCTGATTTTTTAGCAATTTAAAGTGATGTATCAGTAAAACTTTAATTTATACATAAAATATATCACATGTGCTGAAAACTGACAGCTGTCAGTTACAAATGTAGATTATTGGACCCTGATTGACATCTCTTTTGTAACAATATGGATAGTATAAAACTACTGCAATCCTTTAGTAGGGTATATTTCAATTTTTTTTTTATAAAATCAAACAAATAACTAGTTTTATTGCAATTGAATAATTTCATGCCTACAGGCTTTTACAAACATTAGAAAATACATTACGCTGCGCCCTATGATTCTTTCTTCCTTCCTTCCGTGTTGAATTACAGTCCTATCTACTTGGATACGTTAGCGATACCCATATTATGTAATGAATCGTCTGTGGAATTGTAATTATGTAACCATTCTAGTGTATGTACTTTGAAATTACAAGCTAAATTCTATGCAAAGAGGTTTAACATATATGTAGTTTCCATAATGAACCAGATCACTTGGCATTGTAGGATTCTTATCAGGTACAATGTGTGTGTATAATCTCAGCAAAGCGTACCTGATATCCTAAGTGCAATTGTTAATTCACACATTAGGGGCGTCTCTTGCGAAACACACATATGTCGCTTCTTCTTATATAAGATGTAGCACGCCCTTGATTGTGTCATCCTTCTTGGTTACGTGTTACAGTAGAGTTTGTGGGAGATGGGCCGTGGAGACATTTGCACGAGCGAGTGGATCTAGGGCAGCAATACAAATCTGGTTTAAGACTCGGTGTGGAGGAACCGCAAAGTGCCGCTGAGTTAGCACACTATATTCTCTCAAGCCTAGTTGTAAATATATGTAAATGGTGCACATACATGCTACTATAAATTATTTATGAAAATATCCGTGCGAACATGGCACTTTCTTTGCAAACGGAGACGAAAAACAAAACACGGCTTTGATTCGTAATGGAAAGTATTATTACAGATAATACTACGTACACCTACATTAAAAGCAAAGTGCAGAAATGGAACAGCTTTATAAGGAGTTAGAAGCTTAGTTGCACATGCACCATTTACTTAATAATGCATAACATTAAGGTCGTTCTCTATTATTACTTTCGCAATACTTTGTACCTTGAGATAAATTTAAACTTCCATAAGTGGGTACTAAAACTCTGACATTATATATTGTACTTTACTTGGTAACTTTTAGAGTTAACGATCTGGTCACTTTTTGCATCTAGAAAGAAAGAAAAAGAGTTTTTGAATAACTATCATCTTGCCTCAACGGTGCAAGAAAAAGTCATTGCGTTATTCAAACGAAATGACACGTTGTGAATATTATTCTGATTCGTGACTAATTGATGTCAGTTTTCATTTATTTTTTCGTGGAAATGTAACTTCCTGTTAAACTAACCATAGTTGGTAAACTGTACAGCAACAACCTTTAAATTTTTACCTACTAAATTAGTAAAATCAAATAAAGGAAGCATTGTAGAGTATTCTCAATAGAATTTTTTCCTGTCTAATTTACTGCTTATTTTGTTATTTGACGTGACGCTCTTCAATGGCATAGGACCTTAAACCGTGTGTAGGTGATTAAAGGAATGGCTACGGCTGACTCATGTTGTGGTTCCTGAGGTTTCAACAGAGAATCTCAGATTAACTACTAAATGTTTTTGGGATTATACCAACCTTCAGGACGTTTATATTGTTCTAAACAACTGAAAATTGAAAAACATTAACTTGGAAAACATCAACTTCAATACTGTCAGTCTTTTTGGACACATCTTGAATTTTACTTTTTATTTTGTGTAAACAGGATTCAGAAGTTACAGTTTATTTATTTGCAGTGAAAAAGAAGAGTCAATGACAAGAAAAAGTGGAAATAATGGTAAAATCTGAACGTGACAATGGGCAATATGAATCAAGTGTAGTAAATGCTTATACTTCAGTTAATAAAGAATCAAAGATATGTTTTCTATAATTGGTAAAATAGTATCATTTAAAAGAACAGTAATAATTTTAACTAAAAATGCAATCCCTGGGAAGATTTCTAAATTGATTACTAAGAATAATCGATGTTAAGCTGATCTAATCTTTTAGTCAAAAGGCGTTCGTGGTGTTGGTTTATAACCTGAGAAAGCAATTTTAAGAGTTGTAATTAATACTTTTAATCAACTCATACATGAAAATCTACAAAATGAACACCACGATTGCATTTTCCCTGTCTAATTAACAATGAGCTAAAAATTCACCTTTTTAGGATTCTTAAACAATACAATAAGTCTTTTTCAAATTTGCCATAATTTTTTTTGCGCGTAGGCACTTTTTCTTATTCGATGTTCTCAAAGACACAACGTACTATCATGTGATTGTCGTTTCTTTTTCTTTTTACGTCCGTAATACTTAAACCATGTCTTCTGCTTCCTTGACAAGCCAAGAATTTCCTGCCACGGTTGTAATGTTTTCTATCATTATTGTTGCAAATAACCTTCTTATAAGATGGGCTCAATCGAAGGCGAGCAAACTAGCTGTTTATGAACTCAAGGGTTTATTAAGCACCATATGAAATGGCCAACGAGTAAATACAAGCGTCCGTCATTTTTGATTTATGTTTATACATACAATGTGACTAAGTTGTTTTCAGTTTCTAGTCTTGTAATCATTAATAACATGGAAACCCAAACAATGCTTTGGTTTTAGAATAATTCATGGTGGGAGATTTTCTGTTTTGACTTTTGACAAATGTAATCCATAAAAAGATTTTGATTTTGAAACTTAAATTATATCTGGTCTGCTAGCCAAGGACATCTGCTGTACAGAAATTCTCATTTGTTTTCTGTACGGCTGCTGTTTGTTGATAAAGTCAACATGTATGTTAACATAAAAGAGCAGTACCTATGCGCATAAGCAAGAAGAAATGAAAAGCATTTGCTATAAAATATTTAATTACTTCACTTTCTACAACGTAGTACCACAACACCTAATAGGGCAAGTGTTTGTATGTGTTATATCCTTACTATTTTTCCAATTAACACTAGAAGGACATTAAGTTAAACAATTCGTTACATAAAACTAATGGACAGAACATTAAACCGATGATTAGGTGCTTTGTATCTTAAAAAATTAAGAATTTTTTGTATCACGAGTACTTTTCAATGTACCTTAGGGTAAATTCAGTGCAATTTTTTAAAAATTCGTCAAATGCTACAAATACACCGGTCGACAAATTTCAACTTTTGAGATTCCCATAAAATAACGCATGTTAATTATAACAGAGAATATACAAACGTTTATTTTAGTTAGTACAGTACAGAGGTACAAGTTAGTTTTAATTTTTTTTGGATTTCAATACAAGGGTTTTTGTCCTTATAAATGTACTTCAATTCATATTTGTAACGCTTAACATCTAAAAATGAGAAGAAATATTAGACTGTCGCTTATGAACACCATCTACAGCCCCCCTTCTTAGTGTCCAACAGTAATCCGCTAACATAACAAAATTACACTTGCCCTAGTACCGTTTTTCCACTCCTAACATCTCTTGGTAGAAGCACTCGCCATGTTCGTCACTAACGTCGCTCATATTCTCAGGGCAGAAATCCAAATGAGAATGTAGGATGTGCTGTTACAACCAATAGCTTGAAATTCTTGTATCATATTTTTTACTAACACTTTGTAATCATCTGCTTTTTTGTTCCCCAAAAAGTTGATGAAAACTTGTACCATGGAACTAGGCTATTTTTCTTAGTGGCGTTAATCTGGTTTCAAATGTTTTATTATTTACGATTTCCTGTATCTGGGGTCCGACAAAAATGCCTTCTCTTAATGTTGCTTCTGATATTTTTGGAAATTTTTCTTTAAGGTATTTGAAACCGTCACCTTCACGATTTAGTGCCTTAACAAAATTGTTTTAGTTGAAATAGCATCGCTTAAATACCACCAACACCTTTATCCCCTCCCTAGAGAATATCAACCAATGACAATCGTCCCGCGCCGTAGATTATCAGGTCGCATCGTGCCTGAAACAAGTTTCAACATGTGCGTTTTCGCCGTAACTTGATCTAAGCCAACGCTATAACTTTTCCAGTTGTTTATACTTTATATCAGCTGACTAATTTTATCAATCAATGATTCTGGGTAAAAATTGTGTTGTCCAGTGTAGTCATAAAGGAACCAGTTTTACAGTAAAACTGTTTTAAGTCGTTTTTATATCACATCTCATATTATTGTTAATGAATAAAATGATTAACCCTTTTCTAAAAATATAAAATTTAAAAATTAAATTTCAGTTCTGAGAATCTATTGTGTTTACTGCCGATCTTATGATTGATCATGTCATCATTCTAGATTCAAAGATGCAATATCTGCTTATGATCGTAAAAAGCCAACGTGATTGTATTTGGTCGGCAGCAATTTAACTTATTGAGAAAATATGCTGATAGGAAAGCGACGGCTCAAACTAAGTGCGCCATGGTCAAATTAGAAAACACCGAAGTAGGTAATGTTCAACACAATAAATAATTTTTAATGATTCTCACTAATCTCCTAGAACAATACAGTAAGATTATCTGGTTAAATTAATCAGAAAACGCAGCGGAGTGGGGACTAGTCTTGCTACTGCAGTAATCATCAACGAACTAAAAACACACATATGGTCAGCTCCCCACAACGTACAGTTGTTGGATTGCAGAAAGACATTTACGCACCTACCATATTGCGTTATACGGTAGAAAAGAGTTCAACGGCTTGCGGGTACGCCTACTTTCAAACAAATGAGCATCTTCACTTTAAATATTTTAAAACATTTTATTTGTTGCCTTGTTAATCCAAAAAACATAAAGCTCCTGCCCTCTTATTGAATCTGTAGAAGGAATACTGGGTTATATTAAGGGTAATAGAATAATATTTGGAAATTTGAAATTAATACAAGATTCGATTGTTAATAAATCTATAATACAACAAGACATGTCAATATATCATGCCCGTGTATGACCCTATAATATTAAATTCACTTATGATTTCCGTAATACACTAGTCATAGATAACTTTACAAATAGGGAAACATAAGCAAACAAATCTGTCGGATGAGAGTTTCTTTTAAGTGACTAATCGGATATTGTTTTGGAAAATTCTCAACGATAACAGTACTTATATTCTTTAAAAGCAGACTTCAATTAACCTTCGACGTCAAAAGGTTAATAAAGACGGGGTTGAATCACGTTAAAAACAATTTGCCATTATCAATGACTTCAGACAATAATAGTGTTTAGGCAACAAGTTGCAGAATTTCCTGTTATACACATAAGAATGCTGTCTTCAATACATGTGAGCTTTAAATGCAAGTTATATAGAATAGTTTTATTCAAGACAGTTGCCTTAAAGTACTAAAGAATTAATTATATTATTTAACATATAACTTAAGAGATTTCTGTTTGAATGTTTAAAATTATTTCTAGACTAATTCGTAGATAAGGATAGATTTATAAAAGAAATAAGATAAATCAGAATATCATACAAAATAAGTAAAGCTACTTCCAAAACTTAACTTAGAGTTAAGACTGTCCGATTGCTTCTTTTAGTGTTTCAAAACAGAAAGTTGGTTAATTAGGTTTTCACTAAATTAAAAAGTAATCTTTTGCCCAAATTATATTGTCGACTAATAACAATGTTGATTGCGTTGATTGAATACAGCTTCAAGCATGTGGAAAAATGTTAACTGGTGGACAACAAGAACATCATTGTCTTACTCTAAACTTTAAATGAAAGTGACATAGCCTCGGTGGAGAACCGTTTATGTTATTTCTGAATTATGAAATAAACCTCATTACATGAAACAAGAGTATAAAACTCTAAAAACACCTACATAGAACAATGAAGGCATTCAACAGTTCATCAATAAGATAATTTAAATATTCCTTAATTACTGTAGTGCAATGCCAGTACTTTATGTAAATTGTGTTTTTACAAACATAGATGGTTTGGAAAATTAAACTTATCATAAATTATTGCGTTTATGTAATATTAATACAAATATTCCAACTATGTAGGTTATGTATTTGGTTGTCAAGCTGTGAAAGTATGTGGACAAACGTTAGAACGAGGAAATTTGAAAATTGGAATTCGTGAAGAAGCACGTGTTCGTTAGAAGCCTTTCAAATTATGTTTCACAGCTACTAATTAAACACCAGCCAATTAATGTTAATATTTTAAAGACTATCAGGTTCTATAATAAATTTCAGTAGAGTTTCGTTTGAAAATATGACGGTAAGTATTTCGTTCTCTCTAATTATTACATTAGCTTGTGCGACATTTATTAATAAATTATAAAGAACATCTAAATTATTAAACTTTGTGATGATGGCAACTAATAAATCAATTATAAATTCTATTTTGTAATAATTTATGTATTACGTAGTATGTATCTCAGGAATAACAAAGATCAATTTAAAAAAATGTTTCGCTACTCTTTTTCAGCTTATTTAAAATAAAAAACAACTCTAAAGTGTAATAATTTGAAATTTATGGGACTTTAAATTAAAGATTGTGAGTTTTCCATTTACCCTTCTTGTTTTACAAAAGCGTTTCGTGTAACAGCTCCATTGAGAAAAATAAAACAAGTTATTTTATAAAAAATGCATAGAAGGCTTCTTTATCTATTTTATTTTTCCCTGCTTACAATCTAGATTTTTAAAACAGTGTTTTTACTATCATTTTCGCTCGGAATACATTGGAATATTGCTTAAGCAAACTTTCCTTAATGTAAACAAGTACCTTTGTTCGAAAAGTGTCAGCAAATAATTAGAACTTGCACAATTACAATTACGGTTTAATTAGTAGAGACAGTTGATTGAATGTGTTTCATAGTCTTTATCCCAACTTCCAATTTAACTGTTAACCACACAAAACATCAACCCGTAGAATGCCAAGCATCAGATTTTCTAGTTTGTATTTGATACTAAATTTAAGTTTTCCATTAAATAAATAGATACGTAAGTGCTGTATGAAAAATCTTTTCTTGACAGTTAGATATTTGTTATTAAAAATAAAGTAATACGAAATTCCTCACGGAGAAAAAGCTTACATAGAAAACTGTCAGAGTATGTAGTTGCCTTTTTGATGTGATTTTAAATTTCATGTAACAGAAGACGAACATGCTCTAAGAAATTTAGACGTTTTGAAAGACATCATTCAGACTTGTACTGGTGCACTTATACGGATGTAATAATTGTCAGCTATAAAACGGCACATAAAGTTGTGGTCACGAGTGAGTGATGGTGTAATTTCAGGATTCCACAGCTAGGATAAAATAAAAGAGAACCCATAAGATGTTGTTAAGAAGCTTTCGCCTAACCAGTTTTAGTGTGCGAATGGCCTCTGTTACACTTTGACTTTATTCGACCGTGGAGATTCACTTGAATAAGAATCTTTGTAACTGAAAATTAATAGCTGGAGACGGTTTTCTCCTTCCGTTCATTAATAACTTGTGCTGAAATAATATTTAAAGAAGAGAAATGTTTGAATTGTTTATTTGACAAACATCTGGATTCTGTGCTTTGTTAAAAATAACTTCTAGAATTAACAAACTAGTGTGCATATATGCGTGTTGCTTCAGACTAATGCAGATGAAAGTTAAGTGGATTGAACAGAGTATTGCTTTCGTTGTACCTACCCTTATTAATATCTTATAACTTTAAGCCTTATTGAATATTAGTTACAAATTAAATATAAATTTCGCTTACGCTGTTAATAGTTAAACGATGACATTTTCCGTGTATATTCAAACGTTATGGATGTAGCTAGGTAAATCTCGGGACATTTACTCGTAGTCAGAGGGTTCTAAGAGTAAATCTAGCTACACGTAACTGCAATTCCTTTAGTGGGGCAGATAGCCCCAGTCCCGGAGGGTAAGTTTTATACTTATGGGCTTACAAGGTAACTCCTGCGGGTGTATTTCAGCCGGGTCGTGAAATCGAGAGCCTGACAAATTGAAATGGGTTTGTGACATCCCTTCCTATCCAAAGGGTCACAATACACACGTACCTAGCGAGCTTTCATGCAACTTCGAGTGGATCTCGAAACCTTATGTTATTTCTCTTTCTTCGAGTTCTAACGTCTTACGGAACTCTCAGTTTCTTGGATTGCTTTAGTTTTTACGCACTGATGTATCTAAATTGATGTTTGACATCTTTTGATGCGTTACTAACGACTGAGAGGTATCAGACAAGAACTCTCTACTTTTCAATGAATTGAGACTGCAATAGCGAAAATAATTTTGAAAAATTATTATTTTGTTTGTAGCACTCCTCGTGGTTTCGTTTTCATTAATTAATAAGAAAAGCTAAATGTAAATTTAAAATTTATATATTAGCGGTATGGTTAATTATTAAGTCTGTAGCCTTGTTAAAGAGTAAATAAAATGTTTCACATTTATAAGAATGAAATACATACTCAAACATTAGTACATAGAGTATTCGTCTTGTAACGCAAAATAACTAAAAGACTAACATAAAAAAAAAACAGAAGAAAAAAAAAGTTGCCCTAGGTATTGTAACTTAAGATAACATGATATTTTCCCGATAAAAAGGATAATAAAATAATGGCGCAGTGAAGTTCTGTCCACAATTCAGGTTTACGAGCGGACACAAATCTCAGGTAAAGGGGTTTTATGTCCTTAGCTGTACGAATTGCAATTTAAAGACAGCGTTGATTAAATTTTCATATGTAACGTGCTTTTTAGTTTTAATTAAGTTAAAGAATCAGTATCGGTCCTAATTAATACTAAATAATAAAATCAAAAATAAGCGAATATGAGAAATCATTTTGAAAAGGTTTTAACCTGTCGAGTAGATGAAATATTAAAGCCAGTCTTTTCCTCTCATGTCTAAACACCTTCTCCATTTATAGTTCTTCGTGTTTATAACATATAAATATGGTAGTATACACAAAAGTTCCTAGACATTGATAAAGTTCCTTATAAGATTTAATATAGAAAAGACTCTATATCTCTCTAAGTAGTTGGAGCAATGGAATCAAAGAAACTGTAGATCTTCAAATATGTTGATGCCGAACAATGTGGCAAAACTCACGCAGATAAAATCTGTATATACATAGTTATGCTCCATGTAATAAGCTTTATTTTTTGTACAAAACCTACTAACTTAATTTTCTGCACAGTTCTCAACATGTTTTTGATAAACTTTCCGCCGTAAAAATTCTGAGATCATTAAAATCTCTAAAACAGAACAAGAATAGTAACTGTCATAAAACTATATTTATCTCTTAATAAAGTGGTTGAAATTTAAGATCTTTTGATATACAACAAATTAGTACAAGTTGAAAAGGTTACTTCGATAAGTGTAAACGTCAATAATAGGTAACTTTGGACCAACTCTGATAAAGCTGCTTGCTCCAATAACCTGCTTATTGCTCTGATATAGAGAAAGTAGAAAAAGTATTTCATATCAAACTTGTTAGAGCAACAGAAAGAAATAAATTCGTTTTCACACAAGAAATTCCATATTCTGTGTATGTGAGAGGTACGGTAAAATTTGTCTAGAGATACACATTGTCAGTTTTTAACATTTCCAATCAAATTTTGACAATCTTATTTAAAAACAGTTGAGTCTATATGGACAGTAATAAAAGGACAACTCGTGCAATAAAACTGGATAGTACAAATTTAAAACATCCGAAATCTAGACAGCAAGTGTCAGTCAACTTTATTGCGGATTGTCTATGATTTTAAATCAGCTCTTCATCAGCCAGTGGCTTAACAATAGAATAACATTCCTCCTGTAATTAAAGACCCGTAACGAAGCTTTTGTTTGCTTGGCTATATAGAAAAATGATTTCCAGACATCTCTCAATTGATGCCTTTCATTGATTGTGCTTAAAACACCACCGTAGTGAATAATGTGTAGATCGTCTCTTGAATTCATTTGGAGATCTACATCAATTTCTTTATTTTCATCTCACTGCAGTAGAGATTATCAATCTCCTCGAATTATTTTTTCGTACTAAGTATGTTGTTCAAGAATTGTGTAATTTCTAAAAATGTACTTTAAGAAATGTTATGCTTTTTGTAAAACACCTCTCTTGATGAGAATATTACTTTATTAATACGAGGGTGGTCTGAAAAGTTTCCGACCTCACAAAGATACAAGACATTTTTTCTAAAAATTTTTTTTTATTTTTCAACATAATCTCCTTGTAACTCTACACACTTCTCCCAGCGATGCTCCCATCTCTGTAACCCGTCCAAATAGTACTCGGCATTTTTCTCTGCAAAATAATTGTTCACGAAGGTGATTGCCTCTTCATTTGACGAAAATCTTTGTCCTCCGAGCGCAATTTTTAGATGAGGGAACAAAAAGAAGTCGCTTGGGGCTAGATCTGGTGAGTAAGGCAGATGGTCAAGCAGTTCAAACCGTAATTCGTGGATTTTCGCTATAGCAACCGCTGAGGTGTGAGACGGTCCGTTGTCTTGGTGAAACAGGATTTTCTTTTTCTGCCGTTTTTTCGCAAGTTCTGCCTTCAGCTTGTCAAGTAATGATGCATAGTATGCTCCTGTAATGGTTTTCCTTTTTGAAGATAATCGATTAAAATAACTCCATGACTATCCCAAAAAACAGTCGCCATCACTTTCCCAGACGAAAAAACAGTTTTTGCTTTTTTTGGAGCCGGTTTGGACTGTATTTTTGTTTCGGGCGTATAATGGTGTATCCAAGTTTCATCTACAGTAATTAATCGGCGCCAAAACTCGGATTTATTTTGCCTAAACTGCGCCAAAAGAGCGTTGGAAATATTCATTCAAACACGTTTTTGGTCTAACGCGAGCAAACGCGGCACCCAACGCGCGGACAGCTTTCTCGTGCCTAAATGTTGATTTAATATGTGACAAACACGTTCTTTTGACATGTTCATAACCTCTGCTATCTCTCTCACTTTAATTTGGCGATCGTCTAGCACCATTTGGTGAAATTTGGCGATGTTTTCGTCGGTAGTTGCAGTTTCTGGACGTCCCGAACGTTCATCGTCTCCCAAGCTCTTACGGCCACGTTTAAATTCAGCAGCCCAAGATTTCACTGTGGTAAATGATGGTGCAGAGTCCCCATACACAGAATTGCCTTTCAAAAACAAATATTTAATGACAGCTCGATACTCGATTTTGTCCATTTTCACAAAAAAACTCACATCAACTCACTCAAACGACTGTTACATAAAAACTGCTCGTCCAAAATGACTAAAACTTTGGTGAGTAACTGTCAACAGATGAACAACGAAATTCAGTAGTTTCTATTTACGAGTGCTGCCATCTTCACGTTGAGGTCGGAAACTTTTCAGACCACCCTCGTACCTTTAGGGTTGGTCTGCTCTCTGTAAACTACAGGATCCTTGTTACATATATTACAGTTTGGAACACCTGCATTGTGGTTTAGAAATCGTAAGAGCCCTTCAAAATCCCAAAATATGAAAATTAGCAGGTATAAACTTTAAAGTATATTTAAAACACTTTTGTTAATAGAAATAAGCAATTTAAAATTGCCGTTCACTTTTTACGTAATTTTAAGAGGTGCTCATCGTTTTCGAGGGGTAAGTTTTAGCTAAATTTAAAAAATATTATTGATATTGTTTTGTGACATCAAAAACGTTTGTGATAAAGTCTTCAGCATCATAACATTATAATAACCTAGCAGTTATGATTTTCGATCACTTGTTTTTGTCGATTCTGAACCACAGCCACGTGTAGCAAAGGTTTGATGGTGGAAAATAAAAACTTGTATGCAGCCAGCAAAATATGCACCTGTGTGTTGCAGATGCAAATCCAGATGTGTGATTTGCCTTTAATTTATTTCGTAAGATGAAACTTTCAATGACAATATCAACCATAACATTTTTAAGATACACAACATTATTTACCATAACTTAGGCAGTAAATTCTATCTCGATACTGTACGCTAAAGTTCTGTACATCAAAAACAGTATAGTACATTTGGACATGAAGCTGTAACTGGACTTCTTTGCCTATTTTGAGGTCTAAAACCACTACCCGATATCTATTTTTGATTAATTGGTTTTAGTACGTCATCTTGGTTAGGATAACTACATACAATACGCATTCGCTTGCTGCTGCTATTTTTCGCAGGATACAAATTTTTGTTTCATAGTTCTGATACTTTGTTAATTAATAACACTTTTTTGTTATATTTATTGACTTTATGGTCTCTGTTCTAAAGTTATTTCCACTGTCAGTATTTAGTTTGAGATGGCAAAACCTATTTATTACATATTTGGACATTATCCAAAACAGCGAACGGTTCGCTATTACGTGTCTTTAATCTCTTTTTTGTTAACTTCCAGCTCAAAATGTGATTACTTTAACGTTTACCTATTTTAGCAACTGCAGTCAACATGGTGTCGACAATTCCAAATTTTCTGACCTCCTGATTTTTATCTAATATACATATTAGTTTCCATCCACAACCGTTTTGAACGCAAATGCAGAGAATACTAAAAGTTATTTTCATTAAAAATTTTAGAATGATTTAGTAGTCTTATTTCTTTCAGAATTTTGGTTATGGTATTTAGGATTATCGTATTTTGGATGTGATTTACTGGCTCTTCGAATGAATATATTAGTCCCTTATGAAGCTTTTTATTTGATGGTTTGTCTTACCAACAATAAACAGTGATGCTGTTAGGACTAAACATTGCTCAATCCGTAACAGTTACATTCAATATGGATGTTGGTTGTCTTTTACCAGCCATATTGATAGAATGCTGCAAGATGTAAATAGCATTTCTCAACAATATAGTTACTAAAATCCTTTTTGTATCTGGAAACAAAAACTCGCAGCATATCTACTTGAAAAAATCTTACTTTTGAAAGAATTTAGAAATTAGAAGTCTGTCAACCTTTTTGACTGCCTCTTTTTTTTGTTGTAGAGCACACATCATTTGAGGAATGTCATTAATGCTAAAGTATAACCCTTCA
>VTPC01003156.1:116653-127831 GCA_011009095.1 Ignelater luminosus
AAAAACACAATCCGCCCTGATTAAAATAGCTGACATTCCTAAAAAATACTATAATTGTAGTTTTGTTATAGGCATATTAAGTAACCAGTGTTGGATCACTAGATATGGATTGACCTTCGTATAGCTAACATGTGCGTTTTTATTGATGTTTAACCATTTGCGTGGTTTTAGGATAATGTCAAAACATAAGTTCGTACAGCACCACAAGTCAAAAAATACATTCAGGCAATAGGAAAACGGCAAAATGCTCATATTTAAAATTTACAAGTTCGTATTTCAAAAATATAATAATTTTGCATTTTCTATGTTCAGAAGAGTAAGTCTAGAGAAGAGAATCATGCACAAATTCTAAGTCTGAATAATAAAGCGTTGCTTACCGGTTCCTCATCTTAATGAAGCTTCGAGTGAGTGCAAATCTGAAGTAGCTTCAGCAATTTCTGCAATATTTTATAAGGCAAAAGGTTTTATTCGTAGCGTTATTAATTTATTCAGAGATTACTTTTTCTTAATGTTTATTACCAAAATTGTCGAGGTATTTGCTACAAACTAACGGAATTTTATCTAAATGCTTTTCGTCATCATATTTTATTAACGGCCGAGTGCTGGTTATGCGACTCTATCTATAACGCAACTTGCTGCTTTTGTTCTATACTGCACTGTGCTGCGATAAAAAATTTACTACAGCCGGTAGAACACGTGGTGGTGGTGTAATGCTTGCTATTATTGATACTACTACACTTCTAAAAAACTTTCATTGATGTAGTTTTGTGCAAATTGTTTTTGTATTACATTCAGATGGTAAACTCCTGGATTTGGTATTTTCTAATCTATAGTATAACTTGGTTACATCGAAGTATGAATGCCCATTTATTATTGATCCCTATCAGTTAGCTATTTGAATATTCGTCGAGAAGTTTGGTGGAACTCAACATTGTCGGTTTCCTGGAATGTAAACTTTGTAAATCTTTACAATCAATTCTATAATTTCAACTACTCATGTTTAACTGACATAAGTAACGTTAATGACGCAGCTGATGCTTTCTATCCTATTATAAATGATGCACTTAATACCATCGTTTTCCCGCGCAGCTGTACAAAAGAGAGTCCTACAATTCCACCTTGGTTAAATGATGAAATTAGATATAACCTACGCATTAAAGAGCACTATTGGGGCTTTAGTATAAATACAAATATCTGCTGACTATATTGCGTATCTTAATAAGGCTGAATCTTCAATCAAGACGGATCCTACTAAGTTTTGGTCTTTTATACACCAACGTGAAGAAACAACAGAAGCCTCGGAGACAGTATCACTAATTTCACCAATCCTGAAGAGATTGTGGGGACCTTTGCACATACATTTTCAAGCGTTTTTCTTAATGCTTAACTGTATTCACAGCAATATTCCGTGCTGGTAATTTAATAATGTTACTGAAGATGAACTACATAATTAAGTTGTTAGCCACGATTCCTAAAACTCCAACAGCTGGTGACGACCTTACACCTAGTTTTTTAGTTAGAAATTGTAGATTTGTGTTTGCGTATCTACTTAGAATCCTTGTTAACCTACCTATTAAAACTTTCATGTCTTGTAAGAGACAGAAAAGAACTAGAATAACGCCCGTTCATAAGAAAAATGATGCTGCAGGGCTTACTAACTATCGACCTATTTCCATAATGTCTAATTTTGCCAAAGTGATTAAACAAGTCTTATATACTAAAATATTCAATCATGTTAAGCCTTTTCTAAGCAACAATCAACACGATTTTGTAACTGGAAAAGCAACAGATACCAATCTTGCTTGTTTTATGCAATTTTTTTGTGGGAACATCGATTGTGGTCTTACTGTTGTATATTGTATATACCACTTCATACTAATCCACACACTCTCCAATGCAGTTATATCTTACAAACAGAATCCTTTGTACAGTATAATAACTTTTGTTCGTTTGCCACATCTGGAGTTCCGCAAAGCTCAAACCTTGGTTTTCTGCTGTTTGTTCTTTTCTTAGACGACTTTTCACCCAGTCTCAGATGTTATGTTTTTTCTTATGCTGATGATGTTTAAATCTTCAAGGTCACACATTTCCTAAAGATTCTGGAAAGATTCAGAAGAACCTTCATACTCTTGCATCTTAGTGTTCGAACTTCAAGCTTAGCTTAAATGTTCAAAAATGCAACATTATTACTTTTAGACGTAAGGTACATGCTACTATCTGTGATTACTACATAAGGAAAAAGAGGCTTCAGTTCGTTTCACAAATAAAAAATTTTGGAGTTTGGTTTGAATCAAATCTTTTCAGAAACACATCGAAAAAGTTTGTTCTTCCCCGTCCCAAATGCTCGGATTTGTTATTGAAATGGCAAAATTTTTCAGAGCTCTTATTATCTTACTTACCTGATATTATGCCTTTGTGAAAAGTCGCTTAGAACACGAATGCGTTGTATGGTATCCTTTTTATCTATCATAACAATTATCTATCGAAATCATACAAAGAAAATTCTTAAAATACCTTTCGTTCAAGAAACCTATATTTTTTCAGATAGAGAAATCAATTATTGTCTCTTATTAGAGGAACACAATTTTGAATTGCTCCTCAAAACAAAAAAAGTGGTAGATTTTTGACAAAGTTTTAGCCTTATCACTGGATGTATTACTAATGAAATACTTTCCTCACACTTCAATTGTCTCCATGCATATTTAGTGCTATCTTTATACTGTTGTTTGCGTTATAATTAATTATATTTAGTGTTTTTGTTGCTTATATTGCCAGTTTTTGTCGTGTCGAAATGAATGGATTTGGTATCTGTTGGGCAGTAAATTATTTTTATACGTGCTTTGGATGGATATGGTTTTACATAATCACTTACGATGTTATACCTAATTTTTTGTTTTGTTTTAATGCCGTCCTGTCGCGAATCTGTATAATTATGCAAAAAATAAATATTACCTTAGTTTAACTATATAATACGTTTACGTCTAGGGTGTTTTTAAATTAATCAAGACGCAGTAATTATGTCGTCGGCAGCATAGTAAGAACAAAAAAACTAAAAATATTTGGACTTGCCATCATTTACTCAGAAACTGATACTGTAAGAGCACTCGATTTATTTTACAAGATATTCTTCCTTGAACGTATACTACGCCAGTTCTTTGTTAGCTAACACACACATGCGACCTTCAGAAGGTAGTATCAAAATAGGTAAGACTTTGCAAAATAAATTAGTTACTGTCCATATAGTGTGATTCTTAGCATAGACATTGAGAGAGTAAGAAAGAGACAAACATAGATAGAAAATCACAAATAATATGATCATTCTCATCCTAAGTTGTTAAATCTATTGACCAAAACTAGATTATTTTTTAGAATTGCAGCAACAACTTTTCCAAAGCACAGGAACACTTTCGCGAACTTAATAGATCATCAACAGATATTATCGAATCTAGGTTATGTAAGCCTTAGCTTAGTAGAATATACAAACTAATTTATAAGGAAAGACTGTTCTTTCTCTCATCTATAAATTGAAAAGTTTGATGATTTGTTTTTTAAATTAAAGGTTTCTACCCACAGATGCGTCATCAATAATTTTTATTCACTTTTATCATAATTTTGATATGCTGCAATCGAATTTAAATTATAATAAATCAATTCAATGTGACACTTGTAGCACCACCTTGCCAAACGTCCCATCTCTTTTTGGAATTAGTAATTTAAAACGGTAGTAGGGCTGCAACCGTTGAATTCTTGGTATTAGTTGTTTAGTTTTTTTTTTGTTGAAGGCATGTTTTGAAATTATGTTCTTGAAGTAACTGAAACACGTTTTTAAATTCTATTTCGTCGCATTTCGACGAGGTTACATGAAATTTTTAGACTCCGTCATAACAAATATTGTTGGCAAACTAAAGAAAAAGGTTTGACATGTACTTATATACAGTGTTTTCGTAAAGTAGTGCATAAATTCTTTAAAAACTCAGGAACAAACAAACCAAGACGACTTTGAATATTTTCAACGTATTTCTTGACGAAGTTTTGCTTTTAAATCTTCTAAATTCACTGGCCATATATCTCCAGAAGTTATTGACAATATTCAAAGAGAAGTTATTTGTCATCTTGGCTCCTGTCAGGTTGCTAACGATGCACAATTTGAACATTTAATTTAGTTGTCTTTTGAATTTTGCATTACCAGTAAATTTAATATTGTGATACTTTGAGGTCGTTTTTTATCAAAATTTTTATGTCACTTATACCCATAATTACATTACCGTATGTGAAACAAATGTGCTCTTCTAAATTCCGTAATAAAATATAGGGGTTGCCATTAAATCAAATTTTGATGACGTCATACCTCATATATGACTCACTCTGTATAAATATTTTGGGCATTTAAAAATAAAAATTGACCGGTCCGAGCGTTTTTCCTAAAAGTTCGTTTCTGAATTTTTTTAAAGAATTTATGCACTACTTTACGAAAGCACTGAATAATTTACGCTTAGTTAAGATATATCAGATTATAGCCCGGATCTACCTAATACAAGCCGTCTTTGATTTGCCTTTTTTCTTAATTCTGTAGAAAGTGTTGAAGTGGAATGTGTCATTTATTAAATTAGTTAGGTTTACGACTCTATAAAAGGCAGGTATAAAGTTTGGCCGCCATTTTCGCCATAGTAGCTATCAACGTTTTAATAGTGCTTGAGGTTTACTAGAATTTAGATGTTAATGCATTTCTACACTAAAGATTTCCTGCTATAGGTCCAGACGTTTATGTTTCTTTTTACAACGCATTAACTTAATCCGAGTTATTTAGTTACTTTCTTAACGTTTATGCCAAGAGTAAACGCCGCTGCTATAAAATAAAGCTAAAATGCTCTTGTGTAATAGCGCCACATATTTACATTGAAGTTTAATCCCAATTTGGGATATATTCAAGATAGCATACTTTAATTAAAAATAAAAACAAGGCTGCTAAAAGCTTCATATACGCCTATACTCGTCAGTCTAACAAAGATTAAATTTAAAAGATGATCAAGCTAATTCTGTATCAAGTTTACTGCGGAAATCATGATATGTCGTAATTATTATGCAATATAATAACGAGCAAGTTATGTAAATGATATTACAGACATTAAACAGATTTTTAGTATTCAGCTTCAAACGTTAATTTTCCCAACCTTCATGAAAATGGTGCTAGAAACTAAAGAATGTTTAATTTAAAGATGATCTTTGTAAGAAGGAAGTCCCGATTTGTAATCTACACAAACGGTTTGCTCTTTCTGTTACAAATCTAATCGCAGAGCTTTATCGACGTATTTACCTTGGGTTTACTTTTATCGTTATATTGTTTAAAGATTCCTGCAGTTTTGTAATATTTAAAATTAAAGTTGGACAGGGTTTTATACTATAGTTTGGTTTTTATTTAAAACACATTTGTTTTGGGTCAACAAAAAGTAGGATAAAATAAAATACTCCTAATTGTTTATCATACTTACTTATTAACTATAGTAATAAATTAGAAGTAGGTTCTGTTTGGAGGAAAGGAGTACTGATATCTGTTGGAGCATGAATGAATGATGTTTCAGTTTCCAAACATGAATCTTTATAAATTATGTAAGCTTGGCAGACTTTAATGCCCTAATATGGTACGAAACAAAGGTTGCATATGCACAGAATACAATTACATGTTATATTCAGCAACTGTTAGAGCTGAAATAAGTTGCTTTAGGATTAGAGTACTTTCTAACTATCGAACTACCAAATACAAGAGAGTAGAGCGTCTAATTGTAAGTTTGCGAGCTAAAACATTTTGGATTTATCACCCTGGCAACACTAATTGATTTAGTTTTGGTCTCCAGTTGAAAAGGTCATGAAAGTATAATAAGTCTGTTGGTTAATTTTCTACCATCCCCATTCGTATAAATTCTACGAATTCACCGAAATAAACCTTATATAACGTTTCAGCAGTTTTCCTTTAACGTGTTGGATGTCTCTAACGTACATTTGATAGTAAATTTTATGGTTCGTAAAATCGATCTCACGTTTACTTTGATTTGTTCTAAAATTGTTGAAGAAACTTTCTCATCTATATGCCCACCTTGTATTCTATTTCTGTATAAAACGATTTGAAATACTTGGAGGAAGGTATTTTTTATTTTCCGCTTTCTTTTATTTGAAACGGATGTGTCACGTAGTTTGTTGTTTTTGTTGAAGGCATAGCTTCATTCGTGGTATATAAGGTAGAGCTGATAAAATATCATTATTCCAGGAGGAGATATCATAAACGTCATACATATACGCATATAGCGTTAATGAAGTGTGCTGCTTCATAATAATTAAATGCTGTAATCTGGATGAAAACAAACATCAATCCCAGACCTTAATAAAGGAATCAGATAGCAAGCGATAAATTAGGATTCTAGTCTACGGGACAGAACTAAATCTCGATAATCCAGCGAAGTTATATTGACCTTCGCTAATTCCCACTTTACCTAAATCCCCGCTCGTGCTCGTCGTATTCCTAACACATTTCTTGGCTGGCAAAGAGGACTCCCATACAAAGTTTCGTCTTTTTTCTAGATCAGTATACAGAAAAAACTGAATTTATAGCCTCAAAACTGAGACTCTTTCTAGCGAAAGAACTCAGAAGTTCACAAAAAAAGTAAGGTTCTTTATCTGTGTAATGTATTCCCTTATTAATTTACGCTCTGCGAAATCTGTTCTGTAAAAATGCTGTTCGTTCGCGATCTCGCGCTGTACTTCATTACTTTAGGAAATAAAAATACACGAAATCGTGTTCCTGAATTCAATATGCAGTGGAATAATAAGATAAGAAACTCATCAAAAAGAACATCAGCTAAGAAATGAAAATAAAAACAAGGAAAACTTTTAAAAGAGTTTTTTAAAGTAGTGTCAGGTTGGAGGTCTAATAAAATTACTAATCTGAGATTCGTTAGTTTCATCCTGCTTCGTATAAATGATTTCTTTTCTGTTTCCTGACTTTAAAACAACTTGTACATTTGCCGGTCATATCTGAAAACTGAAAACTTGTCAACAATATTGAAATCTTAATGGAAAAGAATCCCAAAACTAGATCACGCAATAAGAACGTTGACAAAGTATTTCTTAGAAATTTCCATATTTGCTGATGGTTCAAACATAATTTAAATTCTACCAATGAAAACTTGGAAACACATCACGCCAGATGTCAAATTTCCTACTAGAAGTAATTAAAAAAACATACCAACTTTTCAGTCTACATCGTTTAAAGTAATATAAAGTTTTGGTTCGTTCCACACGTGCTTCTTTAAGGTGAGACTGAAAGTTTTTAGAAAAACGTAAATAAAATAAAGGAATTGTGATCAATATTGTTTTATTGTTTCTCGAAATATTCTCCATTACACTCTATTCACTTATTCATACGATCAAACCATTCACTAAAGCATGCATCTTGAGGTAAGTTGAAAACTAGGTTCTCATATTAGGCATTCACTGCCGCTTCCGGTGTCGCATTTTATCTTTTATTGCGAAGTCAGGACTATAGATAGTTCATTAATTTTATGTTATTTACCTCTAAATAGTCGGTTGTTTCATGAGCTGTGTGTGACGAAGCATTATCTTGATTAGGATTATGTCACCTGTTGGACGTTTTTCGTGAACTTTTTCCAAAATTTTGAGGAAACAAACTGTTGTATACCAGTTTGTAGTAATCGTTTTACGATCTTCGAACACAATTGTTCTTATATAACCAGACCTTGCAAAGAATGCAGCAATCATCTTCCTACCATCATTGCGTGATTTTCTAACTTTTGTAGGGCTAGCTTCATTTTCAAATGCACATTGAGTCGATTGACTTTTACATTCGGGCTCATACATGTATATTCAGCTTTCATTGCCTCTTACAATATTGTACATATAGTTTGAGTGAAATTTGTTTAAGGTTTTTTTGCATCACTTCACTCGAGCCTTTTTCTGCAAATTTGTTAAGTTGTGTGGTACCCAACGACAGCAGACCTTCCTGACACTTAGGTGATTATGCAAGATCTTCTGAGCTTAACTCCGGCCAATGCCTAAAGATGTTTGAATATTAGAATATGTGCAGTATCTGTCTTTTTCCACCATGGTTCTTACAGCAGCTACGTTTTCGTCAGTAATGGCTGTCGATGGTCGACTTTGTCGAAATTCGTCGCCGAGAAGACTGCGGCAACGCTTGAATTAATTGAATCAGTTAAAGATATACACAGTGCACTCTAAAATAAAATTGACCCGATAAATTTCTCATGCTGTGTCTGATTTTCCTGATGTTTATAATCTAGAAATGTACTTAAGCGTTAGACAGCCACAAACTCTGGAGAAACAGTATGTTTCCTATTTCTTCCATCAAAGTTAACAAAATAAAAAGTACATGTGCAGTGCTGCAAACAGACCATTAATATTCATTCAATAAAACGAAGAGACTCAAGACAACGGTTGTATTGGTTTCAAAATGAACTAGGACACTTTAATTTTCCCATTGTAATATCTATATTCAAGTTTGGCTAAAATATCTTTACCCATGGATGATTTGACTAATAAAGTCACATTTACTCTAGGAAGAATACTTACATTTTCGAATCATAGTAGTTGGCCAGTGTTCTAGTTCATTTTAAAACCCATAGTACATAGACGGTGTAAAATAAATGTTAATATTTAACACTTTAGATGAAGAGTGGGCAACTGCAGCACCTAGAACAACTTGGCCAGGAGTGGTCTCCCGACACATGCCAATGCTAGGCGTATTCTTTTTTGGTCTGTTGTTACTTTTGTAAGTTCACTTATTTATTAAATTTGAATGGTGATATTTAATCCCAGGGTGATAGTGAAAATGAATGTATTAGAAAATAAGAAGTAGATGGAAACTACCGTAGAAATGAGTTTATGAACTATTTAACGATTCACTTAAAGACAAAATTATTTGTGCTTTCTATGTAATTAGGTTTATTAGCATTTTTAAATAACCTTAGTCCGTAACTACAAGGCCAAGAGCTATTTGTATATAGCATGTATACCAGCAGACTTTATATATGACAAAATTAAGATTAATTTCTAAACAATTTTACAGCAGCTGCTTCTGCATTTTTCTATGTTACAAAGAAGAAACGAACACCTAAAATGAGCAGACTTTACTACATATAAATAAATGAAAATAAATTGTAGAAAACATTTCAACTATACAAACTACAATAAATTATCTTTTCTTTTTAAAAGCTCTGACATTACACGTATCAAGCCAATATTCCATTTTTCTTGAAATACCGGTCTTTCAAAAATTGAGGCGTCTTTCTTCATTTTTAATAATTTCATTTTTCAGACGTTCTTCAATTTCATTTACTTAAATATTATATTCATCACCTATATATTCACTTTGTTGCAATTATGCTTAAAAATAATTTTTGTAGTGTAGAAGCTGTTAAGTTAAAACAAAAATTGCATTAGGTTCATTTTAATTTGCTACTTTAAACTTGTTCGCCTTCTTATCTAAGAGCTATTTTTGACAGTTCTATTTCAAGTCTAAATTTCAAGGCATTTCTACTTCTTCAGCACGCGGCAGTGTGGTTCTAAAAAGTGGAATACCGTTTTCACCACCACTGTCCAGGCTATCGACGTTGTCCAGGTCATCGTAGTTCAATTTTTTGTCATGTTTCTTTTAAGGCAGATGATTTTTGCCAACGCCTTGGGATGTACAGGTCATGAACATATTTTTTCTCATTTGACGTACGGGTTGATTATAAATCTCAAAATCCTAATAGACGGTAAGACACTACCGTTTTGCACCCTATATGACAATCTTGTTGAAAATCCTCTACCTGTAAAATTATTTTAAATAAGTTCTATATTTTCTGTTATAACAGACACCCTGCGTACGGTACTGTAGTCATTATTAATTGTTATTCATTTTCGTTTCGAAGCGTAACTTGAGCTAAAAGCAATCGTTTGATATCACAACTAGAGCAGTTTGTGTACATTAAGTGTAATTAATATAGGTCCCTAGAAAATTTATTATTTTCCTACATGAGCATTTCCCCCGAGTTTCTGTTTGTTTTGGTTATAACTTTGTAATTAAGTTTCATAATTAATACTTGTAATTTTCGTTACTATCAATGCTATTCTGAATAACAGTTTCTGCACATTTAGGTTTGACACTATTGACAACGTGTTTAGATTCAAGGCTCTTAAATGGTTTGAGAAAGTGATATAAATAGAAACGTAAGAGATTATATAAGATTATTATCAAATCCAATACATATTGTGACTGTATTGCTATTCGATAGCCTCGATTTCAGATGCTCCACGTAACTATTATACTACACATTTGCATTGCATTACAGCAAACGATCCTACTTGCTTTGAAGTAGTTTTATAACCGTGAATAGGTAAAAGCACAACCTGTGCGTTTTCCTTATGCTACATAATATTGATTGGTAGCGGTAACTTTTGTATTTATTTTCTTTGCAGATTTTGCTGCAGCAGTTTAATTATTTCTTGAATTTCATTTTCAGCTTACTGAGATGGTGCACATTGAATATTAGTTTTGCTGATTTCTTTCAGTTAAACTTTTTTTAAAATCCAATATTTCTTAATAATCCTAAAATAAATAGAGTTCATATATTACTGTTTACTTTTAATTTTAAATAATTAATTGTTTGTAAATTAATTGAAATGGTGTTTATTATTTATCTTCTAATAAGAAGTATTTAAAGCAAACCCTATTTTCAAACATAATATTTAAGTTTCTAAAACCTTTACAAAACCATTTTAATTGAGTTTGAAAGTTTTATGCTTGATTTTTCCTTAAAAATATTCTTTTAAACAGTCATACTGCAAAAGGTCACTAAAATGATAGATATAAAGCAAAGAGATTTTCTCTTTTTGTTTGGACTTAAACTTGTTATTTAAGTAAATATTGATAACATAGGATGTTCCACATAGCAATAATCCAGCGAAAGAAAAACAACAAACAATAACAAAGAAGAAAAAGGAAACAAGTTAATAAAAGAGCTGATTGACCGATTGCTAACAAACTTATGAAAAACAACTTTTGGAAAGTAACAAGTAAACTACTACAACATACAGAAATCTATACTTATGTTACTTTGACAGTAAAAACGACTCTTTGTTCAAGTAGCTCGAATACACGTCATTATG